>PVIW01013055.1:0-29151 GCA_004026585.1 Noctilio leporinus | reverse complement strand
ACGGGACAATAATGAACAAAACTAACAACAAGCAAAACAGAACCAAGTATATGAATACAAGGAATAGGCCTTCAGTGGTCAGGGGAACGGGGTAGGGGGGAGGGGGAGGTAGAGGCAAAGAAGGGGAGCAGCTTAGACAAGAACCTAGTATAAAGGAACCATGGACATGGACAACAGGGGGGATTGACTTTGGGGGGAATGAGTGGGTGGGGAGGGGGACAGAGGGGAGCAAAAAGGGGATGGATGTAATACAACAACAATAAAATTTAAAAAAAATAAAAATAAAAAATAAAGAATCTCTGAACCAGCACTATGCGTATCATCATTATCATTGTTTCACAGAGCAAGCTTTTTTGTCTGTACTCAACTCTCAGAATAACCCTGTGTTCAACAGCACTTAAGACTTTTTGCCATTCTTTTATAGCTGAAGACTTGGAGCACATGGGTCCACTAGAAGCATATGGCTGGTGGGTCCTGCACTGACATCACTTAGCACAGGGCCAGCTCCAGCTTGGGAACAGACCAGCTTCACATCTTGAGATGGACCCTTGGGCTTCATCTCAGAGAGACAGGAAAGAGTCAGAAGATTTTACAGGCAGAACCGGAGGGTGATTTGTCTTTTTGAAAGCATTTAAGGGCAGTATATGTGTGATATGGTGTCCAAGAAGGGCCCCCCTGACTCAAATTATCCTTGACCTCTTTCATACATAAAATACCACCATGATATTGTGACAGGGGCACACCAATGTAAATTCAAGTCAGCTTTTCCATTTATCACTTTTTCAACTTTGGTGACATTATTTAAATTGTTCCAGTCTCATCTGTAATATGAGGGAGGAGTAAATAACACTCTTTAGATTATTGTGCAAATAAAGAACACTATACAGGTATATAAAGCCCTTGGAATATTAGAAGTGACTATAAATGGTGGCTATACAGAGGATGGCAAATACCATGAATTTGGTCTGCCCAGGTAATTGCCCTACTTGCCTTAGGAACTCCTTCCTTTGTTGATGTGGTTTGAGGCAGCCTTGTCTTTTGTACCATGATGCACACATACTGCAGGTGAGCCATTCACTGCGACCATCACAGTTGGCCAAAGGATGAATGCATGACCCATGTAGAGCCACTAAGAGCCTTTCCTGGATTTCTAGGGATGTGTGCTTGTAGAACACAGAAGTTCCTCTTTCTGCTAGAGTTGCTAAAATGGGGTGATGTGATAGAGTCTCTAGAGGCCAGCTTGCCCACCCTGTTAAAGATCCAGCCTAGAAGATAACGTCAACAAAAGTTGAGAGTTAGAGAGATAGGTACAAAGAGAGAAAAAGAGACAGAGAGATAGACATAACAATATTGAGTACTTGTTCCAATCATGCCTGAATTCCACCCAGTCCCCACACCCAACTCTCCAGCTATACAAACCATACAATTTTTTCTTTCTAAAGCCAATTCGAGGTCACTTGTTATCTACAGGGTCATGACTAATGTAAGTTATCATAAAATGTCTTTCTCAAAGAAAATTCTAATGGAGCTTTGAGTGAGAGTTTCTCTTGAGTGTCTCTACCTGGTTCATCTGAATTAATATAGTCTATACAAACTCAGAGTTTTTGGTTTTTTTAAAGATTTTATTTATTATTTTAGAAAGAGGGGAAAGGAGAGGGGCAAAGAGGGAGAGAGATATCAAATGTATGGTTGCCTTTTACCTGCCTCCAGCTACGGACCTGGCTGGAGACCTGGCTTGCAACCTGGTTATATGTCCTGGCTGGGTATTGAACCAGCAACCTTTGGGTTCACTGCTGGCGCCTATCCACTGATCCACCAGCCAGGACCCAAACTCAGACAGTTTTGCATGCAAGGGATAAAAATAGTTATATCCAGCTAGTAGGCATAAACCAGGGCTGTCCTAGGCAAATCAGGATGTCTAAGCACCTAAGTGGGGGATAGAAGTTCAGAGTAAAGGTGGGAGGCTTTCCCACTGTGGCTCAGTTGGTTAGGCATCTTCCTGCAAGGCGAGGAGTCACTGGTTTAGTCCCTGGTCAGGGCATGAAGGAGGTGGCCAATTGATGTTTCTCTCTCACATCAATGTCTCTCTCTCCTTCTCTTTTTCCCTTCCTCCCTTTCTCTCAAAAAAAATATATATATATATATATTTTTTTTTTAAAGGAGAATAATAGTGGAAAGGAGGCTACGGTCATGCAGTTCACAGCTGGTGTTTAAGCTGGTGCTGACCACTCCACCTGTCTGTTCTCCAGGCCTATCCAACCATCCCTTATGGGGTCCTTGTAGAGATGGGAAGTGACACTCCAGAGGACCTTCTGGAAGAAGAAATGTCCCCATGTTTTGCCTCCTGGCTTCCAAACCTACAGATCCAGATATTTAGCTCCAGTCTTGACCCAGTTTAACCGTGCCCTGCAGGAGTAGCCTGGCCAGTCATGAGACCACCAACTAGCTCCAGGAAGTTTCCAAGTCTTCCAGTAAAACACAGTTACTTCTTTTTGCCACCAGCAAATGCAGTCTCTCCAAAAGAAAAAATTAATCTTAGATAACTGACTTCCTTTTGTTCCTCTCACATATCTTTAAACTTTTAGTGACCTATGTGTGGTCTTTGGTATGGCTGGAAGGTAGTAGACGAAAAAGATGACAACAAACTTTATACCTCAAGTTCCTGGCTCTGTTGTTATGAGTCATGTGACCTTGGGCCAGTCACTGCCTATTCCTTCTAAATGGAACAGTAAGAGCAGGCAAGGCAGTTGGTGAAGATTAAAGGTAGCCCAGGGTGTAGTGCCCTGGGAAAATGGTAGTTACTATTACGATATCCTGTTCTAAAGGTCAGGGACAATGTTTCCTAGTCAATCTGGTGTGTGGCCTCTTTGCTGGTGAGACATAATAGGCTAACCTTTGCCAGCTTCACAGATGGGTAATTAGAGTTGCAGAAAAGAAAACTTTGTCCAGCCCTCATTCAATAAATCACTGCTGAGATTCCAGCTTCTGGAACTGCTCACTGGAAATGCACTATAATTATCTTTATCTATGAAAAAAAGGCTTGTTAAAGAAAGTATAGGACAAAATATCACATGTATGTTTTTAAGCATTTTTGAAGTTTCACCTTTTTAAAGATTTTATTTACTTGTTTTTAGAGAAAGGGGCAGGGAGGGAGAGAAACATCAATGTGTGGTTGCCTCTCATGAGCCCCCAACTAAGGACCTGGCCTGCAGCCCACGGTGAGAAATCAAACCAGTGACTCTTTGGTTTGTAGGCTGGCACTCAATTCATTGAGCCACACCAACCAAAGCCGAAGTTTTATTTATGTATAAACAAATTAACAAGCTATGGGAATACTAAGAGGACTAGCAGTTCCTCGAAATTGTGCTTCATTGACAAGTAATGAGGTGCCCTTCAGGAAAGCTACTCCAGGGTGTGGAACAAAATCTTACAAATGCTGGCCTCCTGAGATATACCTGATACTATCCTTAGAACACAGTTTTAAGTACAATGACATTCCTTTAAACATATAAAGTACTAAAAAGGTGAACACAGCCCAAATGTCCAAGCATGAATTGGTTAAATGAGTTAAATTTCTAAATTTTGGTATATCTGTATTTGAATATTAAGCTACCATTAAAAAGTTGATAAGTGGAACTTCTTAAAATTTTTGAAAGTCTGCTCTTCTGAAGATATCGCTATGAAAATGAAGAGTAATTCACTCTTATCAAAACTACTTATGATTCTAATAACTGCCAAAGGACTTGTATCCAGAATATATAAACAATTATTGTAACTCAAAAACAAGGCAAAGAAAGCACTAAAAGGGTGGGGTGGGAGGCAAATGATTTAAAGAGATTAACCTTCACCAAAGAAGATGGCAATAGCACATGAGGAGATGATAAACTTCATTAGTCTTTAGGAAATACAGATTAAAATCACAATGAGGTAACACTACACATTCCCTTAACATGGCTAAAACTAAAAAGACTGACAACATCACATCTTTTTTAGGATGTGAAACAACTGGAGCTCTGCCCAGAGCCACTTAGACCTTATACCAGATTCCTTCTCCTTTCCTCATGATAAATTTTTTTTCTATCTTTTCCTCCTACATATTCAACTCAAGTTCATCATATGCACTTGCTAATTGTGGACCAACCTGTATGGTTCACCCCCTGAGCATTCTTGTGACTGTTAATAACAATCTGAATTAAGAGGAGCTGCCCAACTCAAGCGCCTAATGCATGCTGTGGCTCTTAATATGTCCTTCCTAAAGATATGCACACACTACCCAACTCTCCTTCCCTCATATATTTATCTGCTACCTGACAACTCCTCCTCATCCTTCATATCCATTCTCACATCACCCCTCCAGAGAGCCTTCTTCAACCCATCTCACTTACGCAGGGCTAAGTGGCCCTCCCCTGTATTCCCCAGAATATTGTGCTTGCCCAAGTTATTCTGTAATATTGGGGGGGAAAGCACTCTGACACCCAATTCCTAATTTCGACAATTAATAAGGGTGCATCTACTGTGTTCCTCCTCACCTGGTGATGACCGGAGCTTGGGGAGGAGGTTATGTTCCTTAAAGGGGAAGAATCATTTCCTTCTCAAACTCCAACTTGAGAAATGACAGTGATCACCAGCACAGAATTGGGCTTGCCTTTCGGTATACATGATGCCCAGAGATTTGTTGTTATTGTTGTTGTTGTTGTTTTGACATTTCTATTTTTATTTTATTTTTCATTTAATTCAATTTTTAATTTAGACATTTTATTGTTTATGCTATTACAGTTGTCCCCATTTTTTCCCCTTTCCTCTCTCCACCCAGCCCACCCCATACTCCCATAGTCAATCCCACCATTGTTCATGTCCATGGGTCATTCATATATGTATGTTCTTTAACTAATTCCTTCACCTTCTTTCAACCAGTCCTCACCTCCCCCCTCCTCTCTTACAGTCTGTTCCATTTGCTGTGCTTCTGGTTCCATTTTATGATGCCTGGTTTGAGAACCACAGCCTTCAACTGAGGCTTCTGGGTGACAGGGACTGGTCTGGTAAGGCTCTGACCCCCATATCCCTCATGAGTCCAGGCAAAGATCAGGCAATCACCAAACATATGCTGGCTGTTTCCACTGCACCTGATGCTGAGAGTAGTCCACCTAAGATCAGAGAAGGTGCTAAAGACTCAAGAGTGTGGAACCTACCCAGAGCTGGTGCCTCAGAAGTGGGCAAGCTGCATTTGTTCAAAGTTGCCTGCCTTTTTGTCTTTTCTCATAGATCCCACCCTTGTCATCTCCTCTCTCTTACGTTTGCTTTGGTAAGCATGAGTAGGATGTGATGGCTTTATAAGTCATTGGCCATGCTTAATTTACTTATTTCCTGATGACCTGTATTACTTCTGAAGTTAGCTCCTGCCACTTCAGCCTTGTTCATGGCCCCTGGGAGCTGGTAAAAGCACTGAGGACATGGCTGAGCTCTGGTTGGTGGACTTCCGGGTGTCAGGTGCAGCAGGGCAGACAGAGATATGCATTCACAGAATGCACGTGGCCAGCATCACTCTTGCAATGAAATCATGTTTCTTGAATTTTGTATGTTACAGAGTAGGACATGGAACATAATAGTTTTTGTTCATTCTAAGTAAACATCTGACAATGACCAATTCAATGTGTTCTGCCCCCAAACAACAATGCTTCCTTAAATTTAAAAAAAAAAAAAAAAAGCAAACTGCGCACTTACAGTATGGGATAGATCTCAACCTACAATCTGGCTATGAAGAAATGATGACTTCCTTTACTTCTCTCTCAAATCTTTATTTCATCAATGGGAGGCTCTGGCCTTCTAAGTCTGAAGCTGATACCACCCTGTGTGTATCATAACATAGTTTATAAACTATATAAACAGTTCATACAAACTCCACTGCAAACATAAAGCAGAGAAATGTTTTGGCTAGTCCAACTAGGCCCAAGCAGAAACAAAGACTGTTGAGAGTGAAACTGTCCCCATTAGCATGCACTGGGAACTGAGCTGGTGGCTCTGCACACTGGGGACCTCCAGGAGAGAATGCAGCAAGTCCCTTCCGGCAGAAGTCCTCAGTCTGGGAGGAGATAGACACTAATCTATTAACGACCCACAATAAATGATCATATGTAACACAACAAAGTGCTACTTCTTGCCCAAACTTACATAGGTGGGAGAAAAACCAGGACAAGGATAAACATTTTGAATTGGCTTTGAATTAGAGACATACAATCTTTTGGGTTGGCCAAAAAGTCCATTTAGTTTTTTCTGTAAAATAAAGATACATTTTTCATTTTCACCAATAACTATTAATTTGGATATTTTTGAATATGTCAGCTGTCTCCCAAATGGTATATTGATTGTTCTCAATGTTTCAATTTGATCAGATCACTGTCAACCTCAACTCGTCTACCCAATCATGGAGCATCATCCGGCAAGAAATCTCCAATGCAAAACTTTGTGAACTACTTTTGACACACTTGGTCAGACATGGAACTTTCTCCATACACTGCACAATATTTTTTTTTTTTTTTTTTTTTTGCATTTCAGTTGCATTTTTACCTTTCTTGAAATAATAAAGCACATGCCAAAAATGATGTGTATTTTCTTCCATCTTCAATATTAAAATGGCTCTATAAACAAAAAATTCCTGATAAGGTTTTTTTTTGTTTTTTTTTTTTTTGTTTTTTTTAATGCAGGCTGATATGACAGCTGTCACAACACAATCTAACAAAATTGTTTCAAGACAACTAAGTGCAAGCAAACTTTTTGGCCAAGCCAATAGACCCCTTTGGAAGAAAACAACTTCCTCGTACCTCTTCTAGCTGTGGGACCTGTCCCTGAGGTTTTTATTGTCTACAGCAGGGGAGGTCCCTGCAGAAACATTCTGACATAACCATTCAAAAAGCCTGACCCTCATTCAAATCATCTGCAGAAATAAGACATTCCCAAGCAGTGAACAGGCTCTTGGCCCAGCAGCTTGACAACACTGCACTACCATGCTAAGGCCAGGGCTGTGCCCTCCCTGCCCCAAGGTCCAGATGAGGACAATTTGGCAGCCAGAGGAAGTGTGTGACAGTATTTCCTGGAGAGGCCTGGCCTGGTCTCTGGAACTATTATAGCGCTGGATAACTTTCCCCCCAGACTGCCTCCCTCTGAACTTTTTCCCTGTGCCTCCTTGACCTCCTACTTCATCTGCATTGCCCTGCTGATTGGATCCTGGCCCATCCCCTCCAACCTTCCCTCTTTGCTATTATTCTGACCATGCCACTCTGCTGCCTTCTACTGCTTTCCAGATTTTAGAATAAATCCCAAATACCTTGGATTAATATGCAGCCATCTGCCAGCCCATCTCCCATCTGCTTCTGTACTCTCCTCTCCCTGCCTCCCAGGCTCCACCAACCCAGCCTCCCTGCTGAGCCTTCACTCCAGGCCTTGCCACAAGCTGTTCCCACTGCCTGACAAGCAGCACCTTCTTTGCCTGTTTCTAGCTCATCTTTCTAGACCCAGTTCAAGAGTCCTGCCATGCAAGAAGCCTCCCTATGTCTGCCAGCTGGGACAGTGACTTTATTCTGAGACTACACTGCACTTATTCTGTCTTATTTTCTGTCTCTTTAAGGAACAGATCCTCACCTTGTTCATCACCACATCCTCAGTGCCCAACAGCATCTGATGCATAATGTACTCAAATGCTTGGGACAAAGAGTGGAATGAGAAAGCAAGAAATATTTTCTTATTCATTCCTTTTATGACTAGGAACCTTCCTCTTCCACAAGCCCTGTTGACTTCATAAGAACTTCAACCAGACAGTGTCTGCACATAATAGAACTTAATTTCCAGACCTTCCCTCTCCTCTCCCCACAGCGCCATCCACCTCTGTGATTCTCAAACTGGGGCTGTGGGCTCTGGAGGTCTATAAGGTATAAGAAAATGTACAAGGAGGTCTATACACTCTATTATAATATTTTCTGAAGAAGTCTTTATTTTGTCACCATTTTTCCTTTATTTTCACTTTTGAAATAATGGCAAATTGAAAGTAACATTCAAGGTGGTATAGAGAAATCCCAGGTACTCTCCACCCAAGTTTTCCTCATGGTAACATAATGCATAACTACAAAACAATATAAAATCAGAAATTTTATATTGGTACAATGTATATGTATAGCTCTTTGTCATTTCATTATGTATATATTTTTTAATATTTTAATTTTTTAATTTTTATTCATTGAATTTAGAGAGAGAAAGGAAGGGTGAGAGATAAACATCGATTTGTTGTTCCACTTATTTATGCATTCATTGGTTGATTCTCATGTACCCTGACCTGCAGCCTTGGGACGATGATCCAACAAACTGAGCTACCCAGCCAAAGCTACATGTGTAGATTCATATTTATTACCACAGAACTATTCCAGCCTCAGCCTCACAAAGACCTCCCTAGTATTACCATTTCATATTCACACCTTCCCTTCCCACCATCCTTCAAACCTGGCAGCCACTAACCTTTCCTTCATTTGCATAATTTTGTCATTCCAAGAATGTTATATACATAGAATCATAAAGTATGTGATGTTTTGAGATTGGCCTTGTGCTCAGCAAAATGCCCTGAGATCCCTCCCAGCTGTTTCATTGATTAATACCTCATCCCTTGGTATTATTAAGCAGTATTCCAGGGTGTGGATAGATGACCATTACCTTCAGGGTTATTTTTGTTGATTCTAGTATTTGATTATTACAAATAAAGCTACTATGAGAAATCATGTGCAGGTTTTTGTGTGAACATAACTTTGCATCTCTCTGGAATAAATAGGAGTATAAGTGCCAGATCATATAAGTATGTGTTTCTCTTTTTTTTTTATTGTTGTTATATTAAATTCATCTCATTTTTCTCCCTCTGCTCTCCCCTTCCCCACCCTCCTTATACCCACCCCACAGTCAATCCCACATGTTGTCCATGTCCATGGGTCATCCATGCTACTTCCTTAACTAAACTGTTCCCCTTCTGTGCCTCTTTCTCTCCCCTCTCTCCTGCCCCTCTCCTCTGAACACTGAAGGTCTGTTCCTTGTATTTATGTCTCTGGTTCTGTTTTGTTTGCTTGTTAGTTTCTTCATTAGTCTCCTGTATTAGGTGAGGACATGTGGTATTTAATTTTCCTGCCTGTCTTATTTCACTAAGCATGAGACTCACCAGTTCCATCCATGCCATCACAAATGGTAGGAGTTCTCTCTTTCTGCTTCTTAGAACTCCATTGTGTAAATGTGCCACAGTTTTTTAATCTATTCATCCACTGAGCAGCACTTAGTCTCTTTCCAAAACCTGACTATTGTAAATACCACCGTTATGAACATAGGGGTACATAGGTTCTTCTGAATTGGTGTTTCAGGATTCTTAGGGTATAATTCCAGCAGTAGACTCACTGGATCAAAAGGCAGTTCCGTTTTTAGTTTTTTGAGGAGGAAATTCCATACTGTTTCCATAATGGCTGCACCAGTCTGCATTCCCACCAGCAGTACACTAGGGTTGTTTCCAGCACTTGGATATTGTAAATAGCGCAGCTTTGAACATAGGGGTGCAGAGGTTCTTCTGAACTGGTTTTTCAGGATTCTCTGGGTATAATCCTAGCAGTAGAATCACAGGGTCATAAAGCAGTTCTACTAGTTTTTTGAGGAAATTCCATACTGTCTTCCATAGTGGCTATACCAGTCTGCATTCCCACTAGCAGTGCACCAGGGTTTCCTTTTCTCCACATCCACACCAGCACTTGTTTGTTGATTTGTTGATGATGGCCATTCCGAAAGGTTTGAGGCGGTATCTCATTGTCGTTTTAAATTTGCATCTCTCTGATGGCTAATGATGTTGAGCATTCTTTCATGAGCATTCTTTCATATGTCTATGGGCCCTTTGTATGTCTTCCTTGGAGAACTGCCTGTTCAGGTCCTTTGCCCATTTTTTAATTGGGTTGCTTGCCTCCTTGGTGTTGAGTCATATTAGCTCTTTATATATTTTGGAGGTCTAACTCTTGTCTGAGTCATTGGCAACTATGTTTCCCATATGGTTGGTTCTCTTTTTATTTTGTTAATGTTTTCTTTGGCTGAGCAGAAACTTTTCCATTTGATGTAGCCCCATTTATTTGGGGGGGGGGGGCTTAAATTCCCTTGGTCTGGGAGATATTTCCATGAACATTTTACTGTGTGGGATATCTGCAATTTTTTGCCTATGTATTCCTCTAAGGCTTTTATGGTGGCACTGCTTATGTTTAAGTCTTTCATCGTGAGTTTATTCTGGTGTATGGTGTAAGTTGGTGGTCTAGTTTCTTTACTTTGCATGTGCCTGTCCAGTTCTTCTAACACCACTTGTTGAAGAGACTATTTGTACTCCATTTTATGTTCCTTCCCCCTTTGTCAAATATTAGTTGGCCTTAGAGTCCTAGGTTTATGTCTGGGCTCTATTCTGTTCCATTGATCTGTTTGTCTGTTTTTGTGCCAGTTTCAGACTATTTCGATTACTATGGCTTTGTAATATAGTTTGATATCTGGTATTGTGATTCCTCCTACTTCATTCTTCTCAGAGTTGCTGTGGCTATTTGGGTCATTTTTGACTCCATAAGAATTTTTTAAGTATTTTCTCTAATTCTGCGAAATATGATGTTGGTATTTTAATAGGGATTGTGTTGAATCTATAGATGGCTTTGGGTAGTATGGACATTATAATGAAGTTAATTCTTCCCAACCATGACCATGAAATATGTTTCAATTTATTTGTATGTGCCTTACTTTCTTTCTTCAGTGTTCTGTAGTTTTCCAAGTACAAGTCTTTTATCTTCTGGGTTAAATTTATTCCTAGGTACTTTATTTTTTTGGTTGTTATGGTAAATGAGATTTGTATTTTAGTTTCTTTATCTGTTTCATTGTTGGTGTATAAGAATGCCTTTGACTTCTGAATATTGACTTTGTATCCAGCTATTTTGCCAAATTCAGTTTTTAGCTTCAGTAGTTTTTTGGTAGTGTCTATAGGGTTTTCTATGTACACTATCATGTCATCTGCAAATAATGACAGTTTTACTTCCTCCTTTTCTATTTGGATGCCTTTGATTCATTTTTCTTGTCTGATTGCTGTGACTAGAACTTCCAACACTATGTTGAATAGAGGTAGAGGGTGAACACCCTTGTCTTGTTCCTAATCTTAAGGGAAATTGAGTATGGTGTTAGCTGCAGGCTTCTCATATATGGCCTTTATTATGTTGAGGTATGTTCTCTCTATTCCCACCTTGCTGAGCATTTTTTTACTTTTTTAATTTTATTATTGTTGCATTACATCCATCCCCTTTTTGCTCCCCTCTGTCCTCCTCCCCACACACCCATTCACCCCAAAGTCAATCTCACCTGTTGTCCATGTCCATGGTTCTTTATACTAGGTTCTTGTCTAAACTGCTCCCCTTCCTTGCCTCTTCCTCCCCCCTCCCCGCAACCCCCTTCCTCCTGACCACTGAAGGCCTATTCACTGTATTCATATAATTGGTTCTGTTTTGCTTATTGTTAGTTAGTTCATTATTGTCCTGTAATGGGTGAGATCATTTGGTATTCACTGACTGGCTTTTTTCACTAACCATAATACTCTCCAGTTCCATCCATGTTGTTGCAAAGGGTACAAGTTCCTTCTTTCTTTCTGCTGTATAGTATTCTATCTTGTAAATGTACCAAAGTTTTTTGATCCATTTATCCACTGATTGGCACTTAGGCAGTTTCCAGCACTTGGCTATTGTAAATAGTGCCGCTATGAACATAGGTGTACATAGGTTCTTATGAAATGGTGTTTCAGGATTCTTTGGGTATAGTCCAAGTAGTGGAATCACTGGATCAAAAGGCAGTTCCATTTTCAGTTTTTTAAGGAAACCCCATATTGTTTTCCACAGTGTCTGCACCAGCCTACATTCCCACCACAGTGCATGAGGGTTCCCTTTGCCCCACATCCTCACCAACACTTGTTGTTTGTTGATTTGTTAATGATTGCCATTCTGACAAGTGTGAGGTGGTATCTTATTGTGGTTTTAATTTGCATCTTTCTGATGGCTAGTGATGTTGAGCATTCTTTCATATGCCTTTGGGCCCTTTGTATATCTTCCTCAGTGAGTTGTCTGTTCAGGTCTTTTGCCCATTTTTTTATTGGGCTGTCTGTCTCCCTGGTGTTGAGTCGCATTAGTTCTTTATATATTTTGGAGATCAGACCCTTGTCCGAGGTATCATTGGCAATTATGTTTTCCCATACAGTTGGTTCTCTTTGAATTTTGCTGATGTTTTCTTTAGCTGAACAGAAACTTTTCAATTTGATATAGTCCCATTTGTTGATTTGTTCTTTGATTTCCTTTGCCCTTGGTGAAGTATCAGTAAACATATTTCTGTGTAGGATATCCAAAAGTTTACTGCCTATATTTTTCTCCAGGACCTTTATGGTGGCACTGCTTATATTTAAATCCTTTACCCATCTTGAGTTTCTTCTGGTATATGGTGTAAGTTGGTGGTCTAGTTTTATCTTTTTGCATGTTGCTGTCCAGTTCTCCCAACACCATTTGTTGAAGAGACTGTTTTTACTCCATTGGATGTTCCTTCCCCCTTTGTCAAATATTAGTTGACCATGGAGTCCTGGGTTCATTTCTGGACTCTCTATTCTGTTCCATTGATCTATATGTCTATTCTTATGCCAGTACCATGCTGTTTTGATGACAGTAGCCTTATAGCATTGTTTGAAGTCCGGTATTGTGATTCCTCCTACCTTGTTCTTCTTTCTCAAGATTGTGGTGGCTATTCGTGGGCGTTTTTGGCTCCATATAAATTTTTGAAGTATTTTTTCTATTTCTGTGAAGTATGTCATTGGTATTTTAATGGGGATTGCATTGAAGCTGTAAATTGCTTTAGATGGTATGGACATTTTGATGATGTTAATTCTTCCAATCCATGAACATGCTATATGCTTCCATTTATTTGTATCTTCCTTGATTTCTTTCTTCCTTGTTCTGAAGTTTTCTGAGTACAGGTATTTTACCTCCTTAGTTAAGTTTATTCCTAGGTACTTTATTTTTCTTTTTGCTATGGTAAATGGGATTTGTATTTTTCGCTTCTATTTCTGTTGTTTCATTATTGGTATACAAAAATGCTTTTGATTTCTGGATATTGACTTTATACCCAGCTATTTTGCTAAATTTGCTAATTAGGTTGAGTAAGTTTTTGGTGGAACCTATCGGGATTTGCATGTACACTATCATATCATCTGCAAATAATAACCGTTTGACTTCCTCCTTTCCAATTTGGATACCTTTGATTCCTTTTTTTTCTCTGATGGCTATAGCTAGAACTTCCAAGACAATGTTGAATAGAAGTGCAGAAAGCAGAAAGCCTTGTCTTGTTGTCTTGTTCCTGATCTTAGGGGGAAAGCTTTTAATTTTTGCCCATTGAGTATGATGTTGCCTTCAGGTTTCTCATATATGGCCTTTATGATATTGAGGTATGCTCCCTCTATTCCCATTTTGCCGACAGTTTTATTCATAAATGGTTGCTGTACTTTATCAAATGCTTTTTCAGCACCTATCGATATGATCACATGGTTTTTGTCTTTCAACTAGTTGATGTGGTGTATTACATTTATTGATTTGCAATTGTTGTACCATCCTTGCATCCCTGGGATGAAGCCCACTTGATCATGGTGTATGATCTTTTTAATGTACTGCTGAATCCGATTGGCCAATATTTTGTTGAGAATTTTAGCATCTATGTTCATCAGAGATATTGGCCTGTAGCTTTCTTTCTTAGTTGTGTCTTGACCTGGTTATGGGATTAGAACAATATTGGCCTCATAGAAAGAGTTTGGGAGTCTTCCCTCTTCCTGAATTTTTTGATATAGGTTAAGAAGGATAGGAGTTATTTCTTTTTAAATGTTTGGTAAAATTCACTCGTGTAGCTATCTGGTCCAGGGCTTTTGTGCTTTGGGAGATTCTGGATTACTTCTTTAATTTCACTAGTTGTTATGGCCTATTCAGGCTTTTTGCTTCTTCTGGGTTCATTTTTGGTAGATGATACCTTTCCAGAAATGTGTCCATTTCATCCAGGTTGTCATATTTTTTGTCATAGAGTTGTTTGTAGTAATTTCTTACAATCTTTTGCATTTCTGAAGTATCAGTTGTGATTTTTCCTCTTTCAGTTCTGATTCTGTTTATTTGGGTCCTCTCTCTCTTTTTCTTGAAGAGTCTGGATAAAGGCTTGTCAATTGTGTTTATTTTTGCAAAGAACCAGCTCCTGGACCTGTTGATTCTTTGAATTGAAGTTTGAATCTCTGAGTTATTTAGCTCTGCTCTGATCTTGATGATTTCCTTCCTTCTACTTGTTCTGGGCTTTGTTTGTTGTTGTTCCTCTAGTTCTTGCAACTTTACAGTTAGGTTGTTTGTATCAACTTCTTGTGACCTTTTTAGGTAGGCCTGTATTGCTATAAATTTCCCTCTGAGTACTGCCTATGCTGTATCCCATAGGGGTTGGTTTGTTGTGTGTTCCTTGTCATTTGTTTCCAGGACCTTTTTTATTTCATCTTTGATCTCATTGTTAACCCATTCATTGCTTAAAATCATGTTATTCAGTCTCCAGGAGTTAGAGAATTTTTGTTTTGTTTTTTTCCCTTGAGATTGGTTTCTAGTTTCAAGCCATTGTGATCTAAGAAGATACTTTGTATGATTTCAATTTTCCTGTATTTGTGGAGGCTTGTCTTGTGACATACCATGTGGTCTATCTTGGAGAATGATCCATGTGCATTTGAAAAGAATGTGTAGTTTGCTTCTTTGGGGTAAAAGAGTCTGTATACATCAGTTAGGTCCATTTCCTCTAGAGTGTTGTTCAATGCCACAACATCTCTGGGGACTTTCTGTTTGGAAGATCTGTCCATTGTGATAGTGGCGTATTAAAATCCCCTACTATTAGTGTTGCTGTCTATATCTTTCTTAAAGTCCTCTAAGATTTTCCTTATATATTTCAGAGCTCCTACTTTGGATGTGTATATGTTTACCAGAGTTATTTCTTCTTGATGTATTGTTCCCTTAAGTATTATGAAATGTCCTTTATCTCTTCTTATGGCCTTCATTGTAAAATCTCTTTTGTCTGAAATCAATATTGCTAGTCCAGCTTTTTTTTCATGTCCATTTGCTTGATACATTCTTCCATCCCTTCACTCTCAATCTGTGTCAATCTTTTGTTCTGAGGTGGGTCTCTTGAAGACAGTATATATGTGGGTCATGTTGTCTTATCCATTTGGCTACCCTGTGTCTTTTGATTGGTGCATTTAATCCATTTACATTTAAGGATATTATTGATTCATACTTATTCATTGCCATTTTCTCCCTTTGTATCTGTATTCCTCTTTGGCTTTCTCTGTTTCTTCATTTTATTTATTTATTTATTTTTAAATCAGACCCTTTAGCATTTCTTGCAATGCTGGTTTGGTTGAGATGTATTCTTTTAGTCTTTTTCTGTCTGGGAAGCTCCTTATTTCTCCTTCTATCTTGAATGAGAGCCTTGCTAGGTAGAATATTGTTGGTTGCAGGCCTTTGTTTACCATGACTTGAAACACTTTTTGCCATTCCCTTCTGCCTTGAATTGTTTCTGTTGAATTTGATAGCCTTACTGGATTCCCCTTACATGTTATTTGTCATTTATCTCTTGATGCTTTTAGGATTCTCTCTTTGTCTTTGAAATTTGACATTTTAATAATAATGTTCCTTGATGTTGATCTGTTTGGGTTGATCTTCATTGGAATCCTCTGTGCTTCCTGAACTTGATTAATGTTTTCACTCATCATGTTAGGGAAATTTTCTATCATGACTTTTTTGAACAGGTTTTCCATTCCTTGTTTCTCTTCTCCTTCTGGTATCCCTATGATACTGATGTTGTTATGTTTCATGTTGTCCTGCAGCTCTCTTAAACCCTCTTCAATCTTGTTCAGCCTTTTTTTATTCTCTTGTATTGTCTTGGAGTATTTGTCTACGTTATCCTCCAACTCGCTGATCCAGTCCTCTGCTTCCTCTAGCCTACTGGTGATTCCTTCTACTGTATTCTTCAATTCAGAAATTGTATTCTTCATTTCCTCCTGGCACTTATTAATAGTTTCTATGTCCTTTTTCATGCTGTTGTAGCTCTCAGTAAGTTCCTTGTAACCTCCCTGGAGTTGTTTATAGTTTTCTTTGAGCTGGCTAAGCTCATTGAGCTTCTCTATCATCATTCTTTTGAATTCCTTATCTGATATTTCATGTGCCTCTGTTTCATTTGGTGGTCTTTCTGGGATTCTTCCTTTCCTTTTGGTGATGGCCTGATCGTTTTTTCCCCCATTTTGGGTGTCTGTTGTTGCTTGCTTTTTTTTGTTTTTGTTTTTTCCCTTGTATTAATCTGCTTTGCTTCCTTGCCTTAGTTGCGCACCCTTCTGTGTTAGAGATTTGTGGAGTTCAGTGTTGCAGTTTCCCAGATTTTCTCCACTTTTTGCTCTTGGTGTGGCCTTTATTTGGGCCGTCTGGTTGTATTCTGGATTGGTTGTGTATGTTGCCTCTTTCCTTCCAGTCAAGACACTCTTTCTATCCTTTCTCATAGAAATGAGGGTAGTGAGAATCAGAAAGCCTAAAGTATGAGTGAACAGTGTAAGACTATGTATATAGTTGCCACATCTGCCTCCCTGTCCACCCTAAGTGATCCCTGATTGGTCCAGTTGGAGCCAGGACCTGTGGGCTTTTAGCAGGAAAAAAATAAAAAAGAAAGAAAAAAGGAAAAAAAGATAATAATAATAAGAAGAAAGGGTTTAGATGGCTGTTCACACTTAATCATCTCTGATTGGCCTGGATGGAGCCAGGACCTGAGGGCTTTTAGCAGGGGAAAAACAAACAAACAAAAAAAATGTGGAGCCAGGACCTGTGGGCTTATAGGAGACAAAAACATAAATTAAAAAAAAAAAAATTTAAAGAAAGGAAAAAAGAAAGAGAAACAGAAAAAAATTAATAATAAAGAAAGGGTTTAGGTGACTGTTCACCCTTTATGATCTCTGATTGGTCCAGGTGGCGCCAGCACCTGTGGGCTTTTAGCAGGAAGAAAAGAAAGAAAGAAAAAAAAAAAAAAGGCAGAAAGAAAAGAATAAAGAAAGGGTTTAGGTGGCTGGGGAGGGGAGGAATACTTAGATTGAGGACTGGAAATGCGTTGTAGCCAGAGAGTGAGTGGACTTTAAATCAAGAGTAGGGGGAGGGTCTTGGGTATTTAGGTGGATTGAGATAAGGGAGGATTAAAAATACATGAGAAATAAGTTTTGGAAAGGGTATGTTAGGGATTAATAGTTCATGTAGCTCTCAGTGTAACTCAGGTGCTTGAGATTAGCAGCAATCTGTTTCCTGAGGCTGCCTCTTTTTCTTGGTCAGGTCTCTGCAGTCTACAGTCTAGCTGTGTGGTCTTGTAGTGGCAGGGCCTCTGATTGTCACAGTCAGGGCTGATTCTGAGTGTCAACCCCCAGGTAGGCTGGGCCTCCAGTAGCCTAGCTGGGTTTTAGGGCTGCAGGTGTTCTGGGGCCCGCAGGGTGCCCCCTCCAACTCCTGGAGGAGGTTCCCGCCTGTGATAGGCACCTGGCACCCCTCCAGGGCAGCCTGCAACCTTGATGGTCCCTGTGATGACTGGCCCTGCCCCTGCATTTCCTGGAGGAGGCAGCCCCCATCCACCCACAGTGCCCAGGGTCTGCCAACACTGCCTAGCTCCCCTGGGTGAGGGCCAATCCTCCAAACAGACCAGCTCTCCAAGGAGTCCTTGACCTCTGTGAGGCGCACCCTCCCAGTGTGTCTGCAGTGCAGCCTTTGTGGCCTGCAATGGGCGGGTCAGTCGCCCCAGCTACAAGTTCCCAGCCTGCAGTTTGGAGTTTCCTCGGGTGCCTGGGGGCCTGTGTGGGTATGCAGGGCTGGGCCCCCTGCCCCTTGCAGGGGCTTCAAGCTGCTATTTCCCCAATGGCCCCAGCAGCACCATTTTTGGCCCTCTAGCTGCCCCGGCCGGTACACTTCCCTGCTCCCCACAGGACTCTTCTTCCCCACCTCTGACCCAGTGAGGAGCTTCCTCTCCCATCTTGCCGGAGCAAGGCTCTCACACAATCCCTCCCCTGCAGGAGTTCAATTCCTCGATCCCTCCAGCGTTTGCCCTTGCTGCCCACACTTCACTGTTCAGATTTCTAGTTACAGGGAGCCTGGAGTTGGCTTCAGTTAAACACGCCCCTCTGGGTAGAGCTGCCACTGCCCAGAGCCGACCTGGCAGCTCTCTGCTGCCTCTGGGCTGTGCTTCCCTGAGTGCAGATGCTGACCGCTCCAGTTCTTAAGGACCTGAAGACGTCTCGCACTCCCTATCTTATCCTCCAGCTGCTCTGGTACTCAAGAACGCCAGCAGCACTGCTCTCTACTCTGTTGCCATCTTTGATCTTTGCTGAGCATTTTTATCATAAAATGATGCAGCACTTTATCAAATGCTTTTTCAGCATGTATTGATATGATCATATGCTTTTTGTCTTTCAGTTTGTTTATGTGGTGTATTTCATTTATTAATTTGCAAATATTGAACCATCCTTGCATCCCTGGAATGAATCCTACTTGGTTATGGTGTACATTTTTTTAATATGTTGCTGAATCCACTCTGCCAACATTTTGTTGAGAATTTTCGCATCTATGTTCACCAGAGGTATTAGCCTATAGTTTTCTTTCTTTATTGTGTCTTGACCTGGTTTTGGGATTAGAATAACACTGGCTGCATATAAAGAGTTTGGGAGTCTTTCTTCTTCTTGGATTTTTTGTAATAGATTGAGAAGGATAGGAGTTAATTCTTCCCTAACTTTTTGGTAAAATTCACCTGTGTAGCCAACTGGTCCAGAGCTGTTATGTCGTGAAAGTTGTTTTTTTTTTTTTTTTTTTATTACTTCTTCAATTTCACTAGTTGTTAATTCAGGCTTTCTGCTTTCTCTTGATTGAGTTTTAGTAAGTTATACATTTCCAGAAATTTTTCCTTTTCACCCAGGTTGTCAACTTTCTTGTCATAGTTATATGAAGTAATTCCTTATAATCCTTTGTATTTCTATGGTTTTGGTTGTGATTTCTCCTCTGTTGTATCTGATTTTGTTTATTTGGGTCCTCTCTCTCTTTTTCTTGATGAGGCCAGTTAATGATTTGTCAACTTTGTTTATCTTTTTAAAGAACCAGCTCCTGGATTTGTTGATCCTTTGAATTGTGCTTTTAGTCTCTACATCATTTAATTCTGCTCTGATCTTGGTAATTTCTTTCCTTCTAGTTGCTCCGGGCTTTGTTTCTTGTTGCTCTTCTAGTTCTTGAAGCTTTATAGTTAGGTTGTTTGTATGAGTGTCTTCTAGCCTTTTTAGGTAGCCCTGTATTGCTATGACCTTCCCTCTAGTACTGCCTTCACTGTGTCTCATTGGTTTTGGGGTGTTGTAAATTCATTTTCATTTGTTTCTAGATACCATATGGTCTACCTTTAAGAATGTTCCATGTGCATTAGAGAAAAATGTGTATTTCACTTCTTTGGGGTGAAAAGTTCTGTATATGTCAGTTAAGTCCATTTCATCTGGAGTGTTGTTCAATGCTACAATATCCTTGGTAGGTTTTTTGCTTTTGTTTTTGTTTTTGATTTTTTTTTTTTCGCTTAAAAGATCTGTCCATTGTTGATAATGGGGTATTAAAATCCCCTGCTATTAGAGTGTTGCTATCTATATCCTTCTTGAAGTCCTCCAATGTTTTTCTTACATACTTGGGTGCTCCTATGTTGGGTGCATATATGTTTACAAGGGTCATGTCTTCTTGATGGATTGTTCCCTTAAGTATTATGAAATGCCCTTCTTTGTCTCTTTTTTTTTTTTTTTTTAAGTTTAAAGGTAGTTTTTTAAAGATTTTTATTATTTTCAGAGAGAGGGGAAAGGAGAGAGGCGGAGAGGGAGAGAGACATCAATGTATGGTTGCCTTCCACCTGCCTCCAGCTACATTTTTCCCCTTTGTTCCTGTATTCCTCTCTGTCTCTCTTTGTTTCTTCAACTTTTTAAAGCAGGCCCGTTAGCATCTCTTGCAATGCTGGTTTAGTGGAAATGTATTTTTTTAGCCTTCTTTTGTCTGAGAAACTCCCTATTTCATCTTCCATTTTGAATGAGAGCCTTGCTAGATAGAGTATTCTTGGTTGCAGGCCTTTGTTTTTCATTACTTGGAGTATTTTTTGCCATTCCCATTTGGCTTGTATTTTCTGTTGAGAAATCATTTGATAACCTTATCGGAGCCCCTTTATACGTTATTAGCTGTTTCTATCTTGATGCTTTTAGAATTTTCTCCTTGTCTTTGTAATTTGCCATTTTAATTATGATGTGTCTTAGAGTGGGCCTGTTTGGGTTCATCTTCATCTTCATTGTGACCCTCTATGCTTCCTGAACTTGAGTGACTTTTTTGCTCATCAATTTAGGTATGTTTTCTGTCATTAAGTTTTCAAACAGCTTTTCTATCCCTTGCTTCTCTTTTCTTTCTGGTATTCCTATGATACAGATATTGTTGTGTTTCATGTTGTCCTGTATCTCTCTTAACAGCTCTTCATTTTTTCTCAGTCCTTTTACATTTTTTGCACTGTCTGGTTATTTTTTTCCCTGTTGTCCTCCAATTTGCTGATCCAGGCTTCTGCTTCATCTAACCTGCTTTTAACTCCTTCTATTGTGTTATTCAGTTATGAGATTGTGTTCTTCATTTCCTTCTGGTTCTTACTGATGGTTTCTGTCCTTTTTTGTGCTGGTATAATTTTCAGTAAGTTCCTTGTAGTTGCCCTGGAGTTCTTTGTAGTTTTCCTTGAACTTATTGAGCTCATTAAGTTTTCTTATGATTATTTCTTTGAATTCCATGTCTGATAACTGGCTTGTTTCTATTTCATTTCTTAGTCTGGTGATCTTTCTTTTCCTTTTGGTGATGGACTGTTTCTTTTTCTCCCCATTTTGGGTGTCTGTTGTTGCCTGTTTTTATTTCTTGGATTAATCTGCTTTGACTCCCTGTCTTAATGGAATGCCCTTCTGTGTTAGGAGATTTGTGGGATTCAGTGGTGCAGTCTCCTAGATTTCTTCAACTTGTTGCTCTTGGGGTACCCTTTATGTCACTAATTTGGGCTGTCTGGTTGTATTTTGGATTTGTTTTATGTGTTGCTACTTTCACTCCAGCTGGCTGATTGGGAGACACTCCTTCCACCACGTCTCATACACTATTACTGAGCTGCTTGTAAAACAGAATCACCAGTCAAGGCAAAATAACAACAACTTCTAAGATATCTTACTCCTTTAATCCCACTTTTGACTGCATATGAGCCTAGCTGAATACCCAGTCCCTCAAAGGTAACCCCCACCTTTCATCACACCCTCAGCTGCAAATGAGACATTCTTAATAAGGCAGTAGATATAATAAGACTATTATAAGAGGGGGGAAATGATTGAGTTGACTTAAGTATAGATAATTTTGAAGGGTGCAAAGGGGTAGCAACAATAGTGAAGAGAAGAGATGGGGAGATGCAAGAGGAAAGGCAAACTTTACCTCTTATATAGAAATGGGGAGGGGGAGAATCAGAATGCCATGAGTGTGAGTGAACAATATTAAGCCTATTTAGAAGTTATATATATATTTATATTTGCATATAGATATATCTATATATAGATACTGTGTGAAAGAACAAACATACGTAAGTGAAAAAACTACCGTAAGGAAGTTGACTTAGAAAAATTTGTGGAAAAAGCCCTGGCTGGTAGCACAGTGGATAAGGTGCCGGCCTGCAAACCCAAAGGTCGCAGGTTAGATTCCCCAGCCAGGGCACATTACCAGGTTGCAAACCAGGTCTCCAGTCAGGTCTGTGGCTGGAGGCAGGTGAAAGGCAACCATACATTGATGTCTCTCCCTCTGCCTCTCTCCCTTCCCCTCTTTCTAAAAATAATCAAATAAAATATTTTTAAAAAAATACAAAAAGAAAAAAGAAAAATTAGTGGAAAAGAAAAGAAAGGAAAAAAGTGAGGAAGAAGAAGAAAAGAGAGAGAAAAGAAGAAATAAAAAAGAAAAAAGAAAAAGTATAAATAAAAATGTGAATCCAGTTGGTGAGTAAGTTTCAGCACAGCATTATCAACAACGTATGAGCTATAATTTCTATAGGTGTAATGGGAGTGTGAGGTAAAAAAGAGAAAAATAGAGATTAAGAGGTGTTTGGAAGACAGGAAGATGGTTTATGACTATGTTTTATACCTAAGTTTGTAAAGTTGCCACACCTACCTCCCTGTCCACCCTCAATGAGCACTGATTGGTCAAGGTGGAGCAAGGACAAGTGTTTTTCTTAAGCAGAAAAAAGAATGTGTATCACCTGGCAGTGCACCCACAAAAAAAAGGGTTTTAAGAAGCTGGAGAGGGAAGTAATACTTAGATTAAGGACGGAGAATGAGCTGTAGCAGGATAGTGAATAGATGTTAAAACAAGAGTAAGAGGAGGATCTTGGGTAATTAAATGAATTGAGAGAAGGGAGAAGTAAAAATATGGGATTTGGGATACACTATGATATAAACACTATTTACTTAAAATACCCTAATTGTTAAGGCCAGAAGTGACTTTTGAAAAGGATATGTTAGGGATTAATAGTTTGAGTAGTTCTTGGCGTAACTCAGGTGCTTGAAATTAGCAGCAATCCATTTCCTGGGTTTGCCTCTTTTTCTTGATCAAGTCTCTGCATTCTTCTCTCAGGGTGTGTGGCCTTGGAGTGTCAGGGCCTACGGCTGTTACAGTCAGAGCTGGTTCTGAGTGCCACACCACCCAGTAGACGGAGCATCTAGTAGCTTAGCTGGGTTTCAGCACCAGTGGCATTTTGGGTCCCTCTCTTCATGGGCTGGTTCTGTGGGAAGGGCCTTAGCGCACTGTTGGCGCTGGCAATGGCTACCACTCCCCCGTGGGCTCCATGAGGAGGTTTTCGAAGTCTGGGATGGGTGCTGGTTGTACCAGCATCAAGCTCCCATCCTGCGCAGTTTTCTTGCTACAGTTTTGTGGGAGCCTGTGCAATGCGGTGTGGGGTTGGACCTCCTTTCTCCTTGGGGCGCCAACCTGCCTTCTCAGGTGGCACTGCAGCACAATTTTCCCCACTTTCCCACTGCTGGGGTTAGTGTACGCCTGTGCTCCTACTCACAGCGGGTCTCTCCTCCCCCACCTCTGGCCCTGGTAGCCATACTTCCTCTCTCTCAGCCTTCAGAGCATAGCTCTCACATAGTTTCTCCCCTGCAAGAGTTCAATTCCTCAATCCCCCCAAGTTTACACTCACTGTCCACACTTCACTGCTCAGATTTCTAGACACCCGGAACCTGAAGTTGTCTTCAGTCAGAGCCACCTCTCTGGGCAGAACTGCTACTGCCCAGAGCTGACCTCAGTCCCCCTGCCCAGCCGGTTCTTAGCTTTCTCATCTGCTCTCCTATAGATCTCTGCAGCCTCTGGGCTGTGCACCTCTGAATCCAGATGCTTACCGCTCCAGTTCGCAAGCACTTGCAGCTGTCTCCTGCTCCCTACCCTATCCTCTAGCTGCTCTGGCACTTGAGAACACCATCAGCGCTACCCTCTACTACGTCACCATCTTCCTCCTCTGTTTCGTTTTTTAAATAACTTCCAAACTTTTTCATAGCATGTGCACAATTTTACATTTCTACCAGCCAAGTATAAAACACTCAGGCTTTCTTCATCCTTGCCAGCATTTGGTATTGTCATTAGTTTTCATTTTCATCTTTCTGACTGGTGTATAATTGTATCTCATTGCTGCCTTCATTCACATTTCCCTAATGACTACTGGTGGTGAGCACTTTCTCTGTGCTTATTTGCCATCTGTATGCTCTTTATGTCTTCCACCTATTTTCTGATTTTTCACTGCTGAGCTCTGAGAGCTCCTTCTATATTCTAAACCTACTCATTTGTGGCAGATGTGGTTTCTAAGAGTTTTCGAATAGTCTGTAGCTTGTCTTTTTATCCATTTAAGAGGGTCTTTGCAGTAAAAGCTTTTCATTTTGAAATACAATTTATTCATTTTTTCTTTACTAAATTCATTTTTAGTATCATGTTTAAGAACTCTTCATCATATTTGGGTCCTGAAGAATTCCTACACTCTTTTTCAAAAATGTTTCTTTGTCAAAATCAATTGGCCATATTTGTGTGGGTCTATTTTAGGGTTCACTACTTTGTTCTTGTGATCTGCATGTCTATTCCTTTACCAGTACCACACAGTCTTAATAACAGTAGCTATATAACAAGTCTTGAAAACAGAGTGGCTCCTCCTACTCTTCATTTTTTCAAAATTATTTTAGCTATTATTATATAATAAAGAATTTGACTGGCATTTGTCCCTGGTTCCTGGAAGATAATTGAAATTCTTGGAATTCCCCAAGTAATAAGAATATCTGTTAGTTGTGAGCTTCAAGATTTCAACTGGGTTGATGCTAAGAGATGAAATGATTCAAGCTGGAGACTCATTACCAGAAAGCCAACCATGTGATTGGGACTTTGAGCCACATTCAACATAAACCCAACACCTAAGGAAGTCAGCAGGGAACTAGAGATTGGATTGAAGCATATGGCCAATGATTCAAGACATAATGAAACTTCAGTAAAAACTCTGAATGCTGGAACTCTGTAGAGGTCGTGGTTGATGACCACATTGATGTGCCAGGAGTGATGTGGCCTGATACCATAGGAAAAAGGCACAGAGAAAACCTCTGCATTTCCTTCCAGATCTGTCCTATGTCCTCTTCATTTGGCTGTTTATGTCCTTAATAATAATACTGTAATCATAAGTATAGAATTTTCCTGAGTTCTTTGAGTCATTGTAGTGAATTGTCAAACATGAAGAGGCCATGGGGTCCCCCAGCTTTGTAGCTAGTCAGAAGTGTAAGTGTCCTAGGACCCAATTTATAGCTGGTAATTGAAGTGGGAATAGTTGTATTGAGGACCATGACCTTTAATTAGTGGGGTCTATGCCAACTCCAGGTGCTTAGTGCCAAAATTTTACCATAAAACACCCATTGGTGCCAGAATACTTGGGGTTTAAATAGAATAGCTATATTAGTTCATTTTCCTTTCCATATAAATTTCAGGATAATCTTATTTATATCTATAAAATGTTGTGCTGGGATTTTGATAGGAAATGCATTGTATGTCTATTCAGGGAGAGTTAACATCTTTCAACATTGAGTCTTCCAACCCTTAAACACTATGTATGTTTCCATTTAGTTGGTCTTCTTTGCCTCCTTTCATCAGGGTTTTCTATGTAGACAACCATGTCACTTGCAAATAGGGATAATTTAATTTCTACTTATCTCATCTATAGGCCTTTAATGTTCTTTTCATGACTTATTGCCCTGGCTAGATTTTCCAGTACTACATATGTTGACTAGCAGTGGACATTTTTGCCTTGTTCTTAGTGTCCAGGGGAAAGCATTCACTCTTTCACTATTAAGTATGATGTTAGCTATAGGTCTATCAGATGAAGTTTGATGAAGTTTCCTCAATTCCTTGTTTTTTGAGCATGTTTATCATAAATGGGTGTTGAATTCTGTCTAATGCATTTTCTTGCATCAGCTGATGTGATCATATAATTTTTCTTCTTTGCAGAATGTTAATATGATGGAGTACATTAATTGGTTTTAGAATATTGAACCAGCCTTGCCTCTTTGGAATAAATCCAACTTGGCTCTTGTGTATAATTCTTCTTGTATATTGCTGAATTGTATTTGCTAATATTTGTTAAGAGTTTTTGCATCTACATTCATGCCATATATGATAATATAAACATTTAACATTAGTATATTCTGAATTATTTATTTGCACAGTAAGTCCATGAACATTGGCTTAGACACCTGAGGTTTTTTTTTTTTTTTTTTTTTTTCTTATGTAATAAAAAGTCTGGAAAAAGGCAGTCTATGGGAGAGGGAGCTGTTCAAGGATGTCATTAAGGTTATAGGCTCCTTCCATCTTTTGACTGCATTACTCTAATAATAGTTTGTGGGATGTTAATCTTCATAGCTGCAGGATAGCTGTTTTATCTTCATCTTAGTTAGGGACAAAGTAAGGGACTGAAGCTACATGCTCTCCAAGTATATCCCTCATACCAAGGTTATCCAGAAGGCCCACCTGATGAATGACTTTTGTTTCCATTCAAATTAGCCAGAACTAGATCATATTCCATGCTTAGCAACAAGGAAATTTGGGGTAGTATTAAAGCAGACACAGTGCTATACTTAGTGTGCTAATAGGCTAGAACCACTGGTATAATTACTTGAGAGAAGGCAACCATCAATGTTGTCACCCTGGATTCCCTAGATGACCACCTTATGACTAAGTGCTATCAGTCACATCAGGCTGGAATATATGTTTCTATCCAGGATGATGCTGGCATCAAGTATTACTGTATCTCATGGAACTTATAAAAGAACAGGCAGATTTTATATGTCAATATTGGCATCAAGCCAAGAGAGGGCAAACAACTAAATAATGCCCACAGAAAGGTTTGACAATAGTTTGGGTAGAGGAAATGGTTGGAAAATTGAGTAGTCTCATGACCTCAAGTTCTATGGGCTAGCTGTATCTGAAAATGAAAACAGCATCAAGAGCTGGCATCCAACAGGTCGCCCTAAAAAGCATGACTTATTTTTCTTAAAACATTATCCTTCCTCACATTAAATTTATGTTGTTATTTTTATTTTATTGTTTTTAATAACTTTTTCTAATGGAGAACTTTAAACATAAAGAAAAACAGAAAAGCTAAGACAACAAACACTCATATACACGTCACATCAATGTAACAGTTGTGAACACTTTGCATGTATTATACATGTGCTAAACAATTACATATACATGATAAAACTTATATATTCATTATATATAACCTGCAAGGTCTATCCTGAAAGTATTGAGCCAATTTCAATAAAATTAAAATAGTTTGCACAACTGATACTTTCAGGATAGACTTCGTATATGCATAAATATTACATATATTATACATATCACTTACATATTAGATAATTTTTTAATTTTATTTTATTTTGTTGTATTACATCCATTCCCTTTTTGCTCCCGTCTGTCTTCCTCCACACCCACCCACTCAGCCACAAAGTCAATGCCACATATTGTCCATGTCCATGGTTCTTCCATACTAGGTTTCTGTATAAACTGCTCCCCATCTTTGCCTCTTTCTCCCCCCTCCCTCCACCTCCCTTGACCTTGCCCATTGAAGGCCTATTCAGTGTATTCGTATATCTGGTTCTTCTTTGGTTGTTGTTTGTTTTGTTCATTATTGTCTTGTAATGGGTGAGATCATATGGTATTTGTCTTTCACTGACTGGCTTATTTCACTAAGCATAATACTTTCTAGTTCCATCCAAGTTGTGGCAAAGGATAGGAGTTCCTCTTTCTTTCTGCTGTGTAGTACTCCATTGCGTAAATGTATAACAGTTTGTTCATCCAATCATCCATTGATGGGCACTTAGGTTATTTCCAGCATTTGGCTATTGTAAATAACACTGCTATGAACATAGGAGTACGTAAGTTCTTATAAATTTGTGTTTCAGGATTCTTTGGGTATAGTCCTAGTAGTGGAATTGCTGGATCAAAAGGCAGTTCCATTTTCACTTTTTTCAGGAAACTCCATACTGTTTTCCATAGTGGCTGCATCAGCCTGCATTCCCACCAAAAGTGCACCACGATTCCCTTTTCCTCGCATCCTCGCCAACACTTGTTTGTTGATTTGCTTATGATTGCCAGTTTGAAAGGTATTAGGTGGTATCTTATTGTGGTTTTAATTTGCATCTCTCTGATGGCTAGAGATGTTGAGCATTCTTTCATATGCCTCTGGGTCTTTTGTATGTCTTTCTTAGTGAGTTGTCTATGCAGGTTAAAATTAAAATTAAAAAAAATTTGCCCATTTTTTAATTGGGCTGTCTATCTCCCTGGTGTTGAATCGCATTAATTCTTTACATATTTTGGAGATCAAACACTTGTCTGAGGTATCATTGGCAATTATCTTTTCCCATAGAGTTGATTCCTTTGAATTTTGCTGGTATTTTCTTTAGCTGAACAGAAACATTTCAATTTTATATAGTCCCATTTGTTGATTTGTTCGTTGATTTCCTTTGCCCTTGGTGAAGTATCAGTAAACATATTTCCGTGTAGGATATCTAAAATTTTACTGCCTATATTTTCCTCCAGGACCTTTATGGTGGCACTGCTTATGTTTAAGTCCTTTATCCATCTTGAGTTTATTCTGGTGTATAATGTAAGTTGGTGGTCTAGCTTTATCATTTTGCAAGTTGCTGTCCAGTTCTCCCAACACCACTTATTGAAGAGATTGTTGTTGTTGTTGTTTTTTATTGTTGTTCTATTATATCCATCCCCTTTTTGCTCCCCTCTGTCCCCCTCTCCACCCACCCATCCCCCCCAAAGTCGATCCCACCTGTTGTCCATGTCCATGGTTCCTTTATACTAGGTTCTTGTCTAAGCTGCTCCCCTTCTTGCCTCTGCCTCCCCCTTCTCCCCTCCCCCAACCCCATTCCCCCTGACCACTGAAGGCCTATAACTTGTATTCATATACTTGGTTCTGCTTTGCTTGTTGTTACCTTTGTTCATTATTGTCCCGTAATGGGTGAGATCACATGATATTTGTCCTTCACTGACTGGCTTATTTCACTAAGCATAATACTCTCCAGTTTCATCCATGTTGTTGCAAAGGGTACAAGTTCTTTCTTTCTTTCTGCTACATAGAATTCCATTGTGTAAATGTACCAAAGGTTTTGATCCAATCATCCACTGATGAGCACTTAGGCTGTTTCCAGCACTTGGCTATTGTAAATAGTACCGCTATGAACACAGGTGTGCATAGGTTCTTATGAATTAGTGTTTCAGGATTCTTTGGGTATAGTCCAAGTAGTGGAATTGCTGGATCAAAAGGCAGTTCCATTTTTAGTTTTTTAAGGAAACCCCATACTGTTTTCCACAGTGGCTGCACCAGCCTACATTCCCACCAACAGTGTATGAGGGTTCCCTTTGCCCCACATCCTCACCAACACTTGTTGTTTGTTGATTTGCTGATGAT
>PVIW01013054.1:0-29167 GCA_004026585.1 Noctilio leporinus | reverse complement strand
GGGTAGTATGGACATTTTAATGATGTTAATTCTTCCCATCCACGAACATGGTATATGCTTCCATTTATTTGTGTCTTCCTTGATTTCTTTCTTCATTGTTCTGTAGTTTTCTGAGTACAGGTCTTTTACCTACTTAGTTAAGTTGATTCCTAGGTACTTTATTTTTCTTGTTGCTATGGTAAATGGGATTTGTTTTTTCACTTCTTTTTCTGTTGTTTCATTATTAGTATACAAAAATGCTTTTGATTTCTGGATATTGACTTTATACCCAGCTATTTTGCTAAATTTGCTTATTAGGTCAAGTAAGTGTTTGGTGGAGCCCATCGGGTTTTGTATGTACACTATCATATCATCTGCAAATAATGACAGTTTGACTTCCTCCTTTCCAATTTGGATACCTTTGATTCCTTTTTCTTCTCTGATGGCTATAGCTAGAAGGAAGTAATATTTTTTAATTTAATTTTATTGTTGTTGTATTACATCCATCAGTAATATTTTCTTTTAGAATTTTCTTTTATCATATTCTGTGTATTAATATTTACTGAATATCTTTCAACTGCTAAACTAGCTCCCAACTGTTTTTTAAATTTCTTTTTAACTTGTATCACAAACATGACTAATATTTGCACTTTCAAGAAACTCATATAAATATTTTACACTCTTCACTTTTATTTTTGACTGACCACTAAAGAGCTTTTTCTATTTTTTTAATCCACTTGAAAATTTTTATTTTATCAACCATTTGCAGAGTAACTTTGTAAAAAAAATTGGTGTGGAAAATAACTCAGAAACATTTTGGTATATATATGGTACTGCCAATCTCTAAAAGTTGGCAATATATGTTACAGACAGTATATGTCTTCTAAATATCTACTAAAAATATGTCAATCAGTTGGACTATATGGCTGGCTACCTAAACACATTGACTATTGGCTGACACAGATTAGGCACAGGTAGCTGATCTAGATAGTATGCATGCCCATTATACATAAGTATATTTAGGGGTTTTACAGGTTATATATGATGGGTTGTGTGTTGAGAATAAAGATCTTGGTAGTTAACATTCTTGATATAAAAGAGTAACAAAAAGTATTTGCTTTACTGCTTATCATTTGCTATATAATTTATTTCATACCTTATTATATGTACTTCATGATTTCTACATGGTTTATTCTCAATTTCTTATGCTACTTTTAGGTTTTCATTGTTGCATTTTAACTAATCAATTAATATGTCCCAAATTATAAATGGAAAAGATAGAGCTATTCCTCTAATTAATGCTAAGATTGAATGCAAAGTTGAAAAATTAAGCAGTAAATATTGAAACATGTTATAGATAATTCCTCTGAAGTTAAAAGTAAAATAAGATTAAGTATATTCTATTGCTTAGGTCTTAGAAACATTAATTTTTAGTGGAAAATCTTAATTCATTCAACATTAAGGGTAAGTATAATTTCTTTTTTCAACGCAAGCATTAAATACGTAATCTATATCCCAGTATGTTCAACTAAATTAGGCAGCAGCTGGCTGTTTCTGATACACGTAAACCATGATACAAAGTATTTAATATCATGGTTCTGCACTTCAGATTCTGAACCTGAGATATGTGACTTCGAAAGCCATATCTAGCATTTTAAATATTGTGATTACTTATAAATATCATCAATTTTTTTTCTCTCAAGAAATTCTGTCTTATTATATAAGTACAAAGTCTTATCTAATATTTGGTTTTCTCATTTGATACACTAAAGTGATGAGGATTCATTTATTTGAGCAGAAAATTATAAGTAACCAAACTACTTAAAATTATCTCTTAAAAATATGTTTGCCCCTGCTGGTGTGGCTCTGTTGGTTGGGCAACAAAAGGTCTTCCTGTTTAGTCCCTGGTCAGGGCACATAAAGATGACAGACAGTGTTTCTCTCTGACATTGATGTTTCTCTCCCTCTCTTTCTCTCTCCCTTTCCATCTCTATAAAATAAAAAATAATAATAAGTTCTAAAAATATATGTTCAACTAGGTCTTTTACAAATATAAAATATGAGATAAAATCATACATAGTGTTTAGTCTTATATGTGGAGATCATTCTGAAACATGACTGTTATACAGCATATTTTTTATTAATCCTATTTACCTCAGAACTTTGAATTTAATACAAGGTGTTTGTGTTAGTAGTTTTAGTGAACTCAAATACAGTTATCAGTCATCGTGTATCTGATACAGTATCTTTTGAAACATTAAAATAAATATATAACCATTAAAACTGTTTCAGTGTTCTTCCATTCACTACTTAGAGTTTCACCTTGACCTGGTAGATAAGGTATGTGAAACTTGCCTTGGGAAGCTGACTGCGTTATTCTCACTGTACCTCCAGTTTGGGAGGCTCTCTTGGAATATGGGTAGTTAAGAGGGGTGAGAGATGTGTGCAAATTTAACTCTGTGCTTTGTTTTAAAACACTATGACAACATAAACAATTCCACAGGGAGGGTATAAAATAAGATACACTATAGAATAAAATTTTTAAAAATATACTATAAATCATATTTAAGGACTAACTTTTTTCTTGAGAAGGAATTAATCGATGAACCTAATCATTCCTCCTTTGCTTTCTGGAAAACTTAATCTTCTAAGTATGGCATCCTACCACCCTCTACACTTCCTTATTAAAAATGTATTTGAGAGCCCTGGCTGGTAGCACAGTGGATAAGGTACAGGCCTGCGAACCCAAAGGTCGCTGGTTCGATTCCCCAGCCAGGGCAACATAACCAGGTTGCAAACCAGGTCTCCAGACAGATCCTATAGCTGGAGGCAGGTGAAAGGCAACTATACATTGATTCTTCTCTCCCTCTCTGCCTCTTTCTCTTCCCCTCTCTCTGGAAATAATAAATAAAATCTTTTTAAAAAATGTATTTGAAGACTTTAACCATTATAATGTATGTAAAAACTTGCTGCTTTTGCCCTTTTGCTTTTGTCCCCTTCAGCATACCTTCTTCCCCAATTATGTATTCATCTTAATTACTTAATACCTAGAAATGTAATAACAAAATTAACACATGTGTGATTAAGTTTTCTATTAGAAATTTTATGTAAAATGATGACATACAAATATGTCTGTCTTCTTGCTTCCTTTTTCCCTTTCCTCCATTCTTTCTTGCTTACTCAAACCCTTTCTTTTAAGTCACATGTTCTCTGGCCTTCTTGATCTCTAAAAATAAGCATAAATTACAAATATTAAATCATAGATATTGTAAATAATTTACATTAAAATAAGTGTAAATTATAAATATTAAATCACATATCATATATAATAAGTAATTTACATTCTTTAAAACAATGTCATGAGAAGCTGTATGAGAACATACTTATATACTTAATGTTTCCTGGAAATTCACTTCTTAAACTTCAAGCATATATTGTAAATATTATATGTTAGGAGGAGCTACTACATTCTTACATTTCATAACTTTAGTTATAAGCTTTCACCCTGTAAAGAAACATTAATCATGTCTTTTCCCCTTTAGTGCTTAGTATACCCTTTACCCCCAACTACAGGAGCTTAACACTGTTCCATGTGCACAATTCACTTCATGATGCTGATCTTGAACTTAAATTATGCAGTGACTATTTTTTCTCATTTTTAAATACCTAATTTAGTAGTTAGTTATTAAACTTAGATGTTTAACACTTCATTTGAAATATGGAAATTATTTCCACTTGCATTAGAAAATTACAGGCTGTCATACAAAAAAGTGAACTTTAGAATCAGTACTAATCAGGATTCAAGTTTCTGTCACACTAGCTGTGTGACTCTAGCTAAATTACTCTGAGCCTTAGTTTACTTACTTGCTAATGTAGGAATAAATCAATGTTATTAATTACTAACATTCATGGTGCACTACTTTTATTACAATATTAAGCATTTTATATGAAATTGTTCTTATTTAATCCTCAGAGCAAGCTCATGTCTGTTGTTAACCCATTTTATACATGAAGAAACAAGAGGTTAGGTAACCTAGCAGCAAAACTTGACTTTGAACCAAAACCATCTACGTCCTACTGTACTGTATACTCTGTACTAGTGCATTTCTTTAATAAGTTATATTGCTTTCCCATTCATTTTGAGTTCTGAATAAACTAGGTCAGCTTTATTAGAGGGAATGTATCCCAGATTCTTTCTGTTCAGATTTATATGAGTATAGATAATTAACTATTTTAAATCAAACCATTTTCATATATTACAGCCATACACCTAATAAGACTTCATGCATGTCATCATTTTGATTCATCTATCACTAGCTCTTTAGGGTCTATAAAGTAAAACTAGCCTCTCTGGGCCTCTAGAAAATAAAGAAGTTGAAGTCAGTTATCTGTAGACTTTCTTCCAGTTCTAAATTTTAATCTGTAAATGTGAATATATAGTCAAAGGTCTTTAATTGAAGCTGACAATTAATATCTAACAAAAATGGTTTTTAAACATAGGTGTTAGTGCATCAAGCCTCTGTGTTGTATTTGCATGGCATGGAAATGCTATGTCACCTGGTATATGTTTCTGAGTTCAAGTACTTGGAAAAGTATGTTTCACATTGATTACACTACTTGGCTCAAGACAAGGTGAGCTTTTTTTTGTCTGTTTCTTTTACCAGATGTAACTACCCCTGAATCTCCAAAGAACATTGTAGAATCATCGGTGGTGAATGGAGGTTTAACATCACAGAGAAAAGAAAATGGGTTAAATGCTGTGCAGCAGGTGCCTGTGCAGCGGAAGAAGCTCCTCAAAGCTCCAACTCTGGCTGAACTGGAGAGCTCTGACTCGGAGGTGAGCTCCCGTGAGGTACTGGTTCACAAATCTTGACTCCAAGTTCATAATGCTAACACTCTGACCTAGTTTACTAATCATGGTGCTTCAGTTGTTACTTAATCCCATCTCATTTTTTAAACAATAAAGTTAGGATTAAAATTCATCTGCCAGGAAATAAAACAGTGGGTTATTTACTGTCAGTAAAGAGCAATATAATGTCCATGATGTAAATTTTGAAATAGTGATGTAGTCTTAGATTATGTGGAGTTAAAATGAGTCAACAATTTACAAACTTATGTTATCTTAAATATCTTTTATTTGGAGGAAAGAAAAAGAAAAACAATTACATTGAAAACACTTAACACTGTAGTATAATTACACATTTGTCTTCCTAAAATACACATACAGGTACATCCATAGTGAAGCTTGTTCTTTGTATAATAGCAATAACAACGCACAGGCCTCAGAAGAAAACTGTGCTAGTGGGCTCCGGATTTCATCTTCCACCTACTGCCCTTTGGGGGAAAATCTAACATCCCTGTTTTCAAGAAACAGGATAGATGCAGATCTGATGCTTCCCAAATCATCTTTGAGCCTGTCTGCAGCATCAGTCTTTTTTTTTTTAAGACTATTTTATTGATTATGCTATTACACTTGTCCCAATTTTTTCCACCTTTAGTCCCCTGCACCGGGTATCCCCTTCCTCCAGCAATCACCTACCCCACCTTAGTTCATGTCCATGGGTCATGCATATAAGTTCTTTGGCTTCTCCATTTCCTATACTATTATTAACACTCTCCTGTCTATTTCGTACCTAACAATTATACTTTTTAATCCCTGCACCTTTTCTTCTATTTTTCCCCTTTCCCTTCCCAGCTGATAACCCTCCAAATGATCTCCATATCCATGATTCTGTTTCTGTTCTGATTATTTGCATAGGTTGTTTTTTTTTTTTTTTTGATTCAGTTTTTGATAGTTGTGAATTTGTTGCTTTTTAATGTTCATAATTTTGGTCGTCTTCTTTTTCTTGAACAAGTCCCTCCAACATTTTATGTAATAATGGTTTGGTGATGATAAGCTCCTTTAGCTTTAGCTTATCTGGGAAGCAGTTTATCTGTCCTTCCGTTCTAAATGATATGCTTTGCTGGATAGCATAATTTAGGTTGTAGGTCCTTATTTTTCATCACTTTGAATCCTTCTTGTCAGCCCTTCTTGCCTGCAAAGTTTCTTTTGAAAAGTAAGCTGGTAGTCTTATAGAAACCCCTTTATAAGTAATTCTCTTCTTTTCTCTTGCTGCTTTTAGAATTTTATCTTTATCTTTATCCTTTGGCATTTTAACTGTGATGTGTCTTGGTGTGTTCCTCTTAGGGTCCAGTTTGTTTGGAACTCTCTGCTTCCTGGTCTTATATGTCTGTTCCCTTGTCCCAATTAGGGAAGTTTTCTTTCATTGTTTTTCACATTTCAATTTCATGCTCTTCCTCTTCTCCTTCTGGTATCCCTGTGATTCAGATGTTGGCACATTTGGAGATGACCCAGACTTTCTTATACTATCCTTGTTATTTTGAATTGTTTTTTCTTCATGCTGTTCTGGTCGAATGTATATATCCTCTCTATGTTCCAAATCTTTGATTCAAACGCTAGCTTCCTTCCCTTCACTGTGAGTTCCCTATAGATTTTTCTTTACCTCACATAGTGTAATCTTCATTTTCTTTCCTTTATGTTGTTGCTGTACTCATTGAGTTCTTCGAGCATCCTGATCACCAGAGTTTTGAATTCTGCATCAGATAGGTTGGCTATCTCAATTTCATTTATTTCTTTTCTGAGGTTTGTTCTCTTCTTTCATTTGGGTCATACTTCTTTGTCTCCTCAATTTGATAGCCTCCCTTTGCTTGTTTCTGTGTATTAGGTAGAGCTGCTTTGACTCCTTATAAAAAGCACCTGTAAATTGTGTGGGGCAGAGCCTTACGTAATTGCCCAGGTGAGTCAAACAGCTTCCCCAATTTGTGGCTCTGTGTGGGGGAAGGGTTTGGAGAGGGGACTGTTCCATTGCCTGTCTTCTGGAGATTTTCCTGGCACTTGCCCCAATATAAGTCACTTCACCCACTCCCCATGTGATTGGTGCCCTTCCCAGTTTTTGCCTTGTGTTGAATCCCAGAATGGGTGGATTTGCATATGTTTTAGGATCATGAGGGCCCTTTAAGCAAGTTTCCTGAAAATCTGGCAGTTTCTTCCACCACCCCAATCCCCACTGGTTTTAATAGCCAGAAATTATGGGGATTAATCTTACCATTGCTGGAACCCTGGGCTGTGCATTCTGTCGTGGGACTGGGATTGCTCGCTCCCAGCATCATTCCTCCCTCTCAATTTTTAAAAAAGATTTTGTTTCTTTATTTTTAGAGAGAGGAGGAGGGAGGAGAAAGAGAAAGAGAGAAACATCAGTGTGTGGTTGCCTCTTGTGTGCCCCCAACTGGGGACCTGGCCAGCATCCCAGGCATGTACCCTGACTGGGATTCGAACTGGTAGCTCTTTGGTTCACAGGCCAGTGCTCAGTCCACTGAGCTACACAGCAACTAGGGCTGGGTTTTAATTTTATTTTTTGCCTGACACCACTAGCCTATCAGGACTCCCTTCTCTGTGATTCCATAGTAATCTCTTTTCTCTGTTGTGTTAGGGCATTTTACACTCTATTTTGTAATCCATGTATTTGTCTCTCTTCCACCAGAGGGCAAGCTCCTGGGAGTAGGGACTGTGCTGAATTCACTACATTCCCACTTCCTATCACCCAGTAGATACTCAGATAAATAATGTAAATTAAAAGAGCATCTATTCTTGCACTGTCCAGTGTCCACTGATTTTGACTGTTAAAATTTTTAATATATTAAAATTAAATAAACTTAAAACTCTTCATTTCCAGCCCTGGCCAGCATGGCTCAGTTGGTAGGTATTGTCCCACAAAGTGGAGAATCACAAGTTTGACTTCTGGTCAGGGCACATGCCTGGGTTGCAAGTTTGGTCCCAGGTTGGGGCATGTACAAGAGGCAACCAATCGATGTTTCTTTCTCACATCACTATTTCTCTCCCTCTCTTTCTCCCTTCCTTCCCCTCTAAGTGAATGAATGAATGAATGAATGAATAAATAAATATTTTTCCCTCTTCAGTTTCAGTTCTCAAATGCTTAGTAACCACATGCAGTATAGACAACAACAGCACACTCAAAGAGAGCTATGGCTCTGTTGAACAGCACTGGTCCATAGGTACAGGAGGTGATCCTTCTTTACACCCATTGAACCACTTCTTACTCCCACTGAACCATTTTAACTCTTTTCTCTGTCCTCTACTCACTTCCTAAGGCAACACCAGATAATCATAAAATAAGTGGGCAAACTCTGCAATATTTGTAGCTATCTTTTCTTTTTTTTTTTCCTACTTTTTAAATTAATTTATTGTTGTTGTATTATATTTACCCATTTTCCCCCCATTGATCTCCCCTACCCCAAGCTATCTATCCCCTCTCCCACAGTCAATCCCCACATGTTGTCCATGTCCATGGGTCATTTATACTGGTCTTTTGACTAAACTGTTCCCTTTCCTTTCCTCTTTGTCCCCTCCTATCTCCCGTCTGCACACTGAAAGTCTAGCCGTTCCTCGTTTCCATGCCTCAGGTTCTATTTCGCTTATTTCTTTGTTTTGTTCATTAGTCTCCTGTGTTAGGTGAGATTACACGCTATTTGTCTTTCACTGACTGGCTTGTTTCACGTAGCATAATACTCTCCAGTTCCATCCAGGCTGTCACAAAAGGTAGAGGAGTTCCTTCTTTCTTTCTGCCATGTAGTGTTCCATTGTGTAAATGTACTTTTTGATCCAGTCATCCACTGGATGATGGAAACTTAGGCTGTTTCCAGCATTTGACTATTGTAAATAATGCTGCTATGAACATAGGGGTACATAGGTTTTTATGAATTGGTGTTTCAGGATTCTTTGGGTATAGTCCTAGTAGTGGAATTGCTGGATCGAAAGGCAGTTCCATTTTTAGTTTTTTAAGGAAACTCCATACTGTTTTCCATAGTGGCTGCATCAGCCTGCATTCCCACCAATAGTGCACCAGGGTTCCCTTTGCCCCACATCCTTGCCAACAGTTGTTGTTTGTTGATATGTTGATGATTGCCATTCTGACAGGTGTGAGGAGGTGTTTCATTGTGGTTTTAATTTGCATCTCTCTGATGGCTAGTGATGTTGAGCATTCTTTCATAAACCTATGAGCCCTTTGGATATCCTCCTTGGAGACGTGTCTGTTCAGGTCCTTTGCCCATTCTTTAATTAGGCTGTCTGTCTCCCTCGTGTTGAGTCATATAAGTTCTTTATGTATTTTGGAGATCAGACCCTTGTCTGAGGTGGCATTGGCAAATATGTTTTCCCATACAGTTGGTTCCCTTTTCATTTTGCTGATGTTTTCTTGAGCTGTGCAGAGACTTTACAGGTAGATGTAATCGCACTTGTTTATATGTTCCTGTAGTTCCCTTGCCCTTTGAGAAGTATCAGTGAAAATAGTGCTTCATGGGATATCTGCAATTTTACAGCCTATGTTTTCCTCTAGGACTTTTATGGTGTCACGGCTTATGTTTAAGTCTTTTATCCATCTTGAATTTATTCTGGTGAATGGTGTAAGTTCGTGATCTACTTTCATTTTTTTGCATGCTCCTGTCCAATTCTCCCAGCACCACTTGTTGAAGAGGCAATTGTCACTCCATTTTATGCTTCTTCCCTCTTTGTTGAATATTAATTGACTGTAGAGTCCTGGGTTTATTTCTGGGCTCTCTATTCTTTCCATTGATCTATATGTTTATTTATTCTTATGCCAGTACCAGACTGTTTTGGTTACAGTGGCCTCGTAGTATAATTTTATATCTGGTATTGTGATTCCTCCTATTTAATTCCTCATTTTCAAGATTGCTGTGGCTATTCATGGTCATTTTTGGCTCCATATAAATTTTTGAAGTATATTTTCTAGCTCTGTGAAATAGATCCTTGGTATTTTAATAGGAATTGCATTGAATCTATAAATTTCTTTGTGTAGTATGTTAATTCTACTCAAAGATGTTAATTCTTTTAGTTTTAATGGTGTTAAATCTTCCCATCCATGAACATGGTACGTGGTTCCATTTATTTGTATCTTCCTTAATTTCTTTCTTCAGTGTTACGTAGTTTTCCAAATATGGGCCTTTTACCTCCTTGGTTAAGTTTATTCCTAAGTACTTTAGTTTTCTTGTTGCTATGGTAAATGGGATTTCTTTTCTAGCTTCTGTCTCTGATATTTCATTGTTGGTATACAAAATGCCTTTGATTTCTGAATATTGACTTTGTATCCAGCTGTTTTGCTAAATTTGCCTATTAGGTTGAGTAGTTTTTTGATGGAGTCTATTGGGTTATCTATGTACACTATCATATCATCTGCAAATAATGGCAATTTTACTTCCTTCTTCCCAATTTGGATGCCTTTGATTCCTTTGTCTTATCGGATTGCTATGGCTAGTACTTCCAGAACAATTTTTAATAGAAATGGAGAGGGTGAACACCTTTGTTGAATTTCTTTTCTTAGGGGGAAAGCTTTTAGTTTTTTCCCATTGAGTATGATGTTAGCTGCAGGTTTCTCATATATGGCCTTTATTATGCTGAGGTGTGCTCCCTCTGTTTTCATTTTGCTAATCATTTTTATCATAAATGGTTGCTGTACTTTATCAAATGCTTTTTCAGCATCTATTGATATGATCATGTGGTTTTTGTCTTTTATTTATGTGGTGTATTACACCTTGTCTTTGAATTTTGCCATTTAATTATGATGTGTCCTGGTGTGGGCCTATTTGGGTTCATCTTCATTGGGACCATCTGTGCTTCCTGAACTTGAGTGACATTTTTGCTCATCAAGTTAAGGAAGGTTTCCATCAGTACTTTTTCAAATAAGTTTTCTATCCCTGGCTTTTCTTCTTCTTCTTCTGGTATCACTGTGGTACAGATATTATTTTGTTTCATGTTGTCCTGCAGCTCTCTTAAAATATTTTCATTCTTTTTCAGTTGTTTTCCATTTGTTTGCACTGCCTGGGAATTTTATTCTACATTGTCCTCCAGCTTACTGATTCAATTCTCTGCTTCAAGCCTTGTTTTGATTTCTTCTACTATATTCTTCAATTTATAAATTGTATTCTTAATTTCCTCCTGACTCTTATTGATAGTTTCTGTGTCGTTTTTAATGCTGGTGTAGTTCTCAGCAAGTTCCTTTTAGCTTCCCTGGAGTTGTTCTTAGTTCCCCTGGAGTTGTTTATAGTTTTCACTGAGCTCATTGAGCTTCTCTATCATTATTTTGAATTCCATATCTGATAGTTTGCTTGCCTGCATTTCATTTAGTAGTCTTTCCATGGATTCCTCCTTTTCTTTTGGTGATGGACTGTTTCTTTTTCTCCTCATTCTAAGTGAGTCTTCTTGTTCATTTTTGCTTCTTAGATTGAGCTGCTTAGACTTTGTACCTTGCGGTGTGACCTTCTGTCATGTAGAGGTGCACTTTCTTTACTTCCTGGATCTACCTCAGGTGATCTCAGATCATTCCCCAGTCTGGGCCTAGTCAGCCTGTTTGAGGCAACAAGAGATCCACTGTCTGTCTGTCCTTCAGCTTTTAAGCCAGTTAATCTTTAATCAGCTGTCTGGTGTAGGCATCACTAGGCGGGACAGATTAATTCAGTGTTAATCCAATCAAATCTATGACCAGTGATGGTGCTTAGGCACTGCTGGGTGGATCAGGTTAATTTGTTTTAATCCAATCAATCTGTGATCAGCAGCCAGGCTCAGGCACCGCTGGATGAGGCAGATTGATTCCTGTGGGCGGAACTATGATGTCCTTTCAGGCAGATACCTCTTTGAGGGGATGAGTCGGCACTGGGAACCCATCATCTCCTCTCTCATTTTTCTCCTCAAAACCATAGCTCCAAACTCTCCTTAAGTGTCTCCAGTCCACTCTGCCCTCCCTCTGCTGCAGCCCAGGGTAAGTGGCTGCCAATGTATTTTCGTGAGTGGTCACTTTAGTAATTTTCTGTCTCTAGCTGTCTCTGGCTAACCAACCCGGAGGCTTTTTGCTTTTCATAGCTGGATGTTGTAGACTGGGATGCCCAGTTGAGGGTTTAGAACCCACCCTTCTCAGGTGGAATTCCCAGCTCTAGTCCCTTCAGCTGCTGCCTGTGAGAGCCCAGCCAGCCCCCTCACTTCCTACCAGCCACATTTTGTGATGAAGTGGCCTTTTCTGTTCTGTCTGTGATTATAAAGCTTCTCTCCAGCTGGTGTTCTGTTGGTTATTCCAGATGACTTCTCCCCAATTAAGTTATAATTCCAGATTGATCCTTGGAGGAGATTGATGTAGCTCCACCTACTGCTTTGTCATCTTGGCTCTCCCTTCCTCTTTTTTTCTTTCCTTTCCTTTTCCTTTTCCTCTCCTCTCCTCATCTTTCCACTACTAAAGTCCCAAATCCAAGTCATGAGATGGTTTGCTAGACACAGCTCTTTTCCTGAGGAAGGCCATTTTTGCATACCTACTTATCTTGAATTCAAATTTGAAGAAAGAAATAAGGTGCTACAAAGAGAAGGTTAGAGCCAGGTGTCCAGCTAGCTCTGACCTTTGTTACTAGCTGCTGATTTAAGCCTGGATACATCATAGTTTCTTAGTGGTGGCGAAATTCTCCACTTATGGAGACTAATGGAACAAAGTTGTTCTTTGATAAGGGCCTGAAACTAAGCATTTTTATCTCTCCTGCTTCAAATAAAATCAATGTTTTTAACTACTGAAGTTATACTAGTCAAAGGTGTACAAGGTCTGTACCAAAAGTATGGAGCCAATGTCAGTATAATTAAAACAGTTTTCATGGTCGATACTTTTGGGACAGACCTTGTACTAAATGTGAGCATACCTGTGTTTCTTTTTAACTTCTGAATACAGAATATTAAAACATAAATATAATTTTAAAACATCTAAATATGTTCATATTTTAACATTTAGAAAACACAGATGATTAGAAGTCTTTATTTTCAAGCAGCTATTGTATTTCAAACTTTGGCTTTGTAATAATCAGAGTTTCTAGTGATGAAACTCAGCTTTAATTTTTTTTTTTAATTATTAATGGACCAAGTCCTTTATTTTTATTTTTATTTTTTAAGATTTTATTTAATTATTTTTAGAAAAAGGGGAAGAGAGAGAATCAGAGAGGGAGAGAGACATCAATGTATGGTTGCTTTTCACCTGCCTCCAGCCACAGACCTGACTGGAGACCTGTTTTTCAACCTTGTTATGTGCCCTGGCTGGGGAATCAAACCTGTGCCCTTTGGGTTCACAGGCCGGCACCTTATCCACTGTACTACCAGCCAGGGCCTCAGCTTTAATTTTAATAGTGGTAGCTTAGTTGTGTTCCTTAAAGAAAACTATAACACCTGTTTTTCATTGAGCTAACTCTATACTATACTTTAGATATTATAAATTAATAGTCTTCATTAAGATCCTAGAAAGTATCTATGATCCTTATATAAATGATAAGGAAACAGAAACAAAAAGGTTTTGTCTTTGAACTTATACTATTAATGAGTTAATAAATTATTTGAAACCCAAGTTTAACTGTAATGTTTGTATAGCTCATAAACTTGTTAGTATTCCTACTAGCAGTGTATGAGAATACCTGAATTTAAAAAATTGAAACTGTTAGGGGCTTAGAAATGTTTTTCAACATTATGACTTTTAAGTGAGAAAAATGGGGTAGTACAGCCCTGGCAGGAGGTGTGGCTCAGTGGATTGAGCCATACCAGCCCAGACCGTACTACCCCATGGGTTGCAGATTTGATTCCCAGTCAGGGCACATACCTTGTTTGCAAGCCAGGTCTCCAGCCAGATCCCCAGCTGAAGGCACATGGAAGGCAACCATACATTGATGCTTCTCTCCCTTTCTTCCTCCCTCCTTTCCCCTCTCCCTAAAAATAATGAATAACATCTTTTTAAAAAATGGGGTAGTAGGGGGACAGAGGGGAGCAAAAGGGGGATGGATGTAATACAACAACAATAACATTTTTTAAAAACTGGGGTAGTAGATGATAAAATTGAGAGGATAATAGAGATAGAAACCAAGTTTAAAAGGTCATATAACTTTTTAAGCTACTCCTACTAAACTAGACCTCTCAACATCAGCCCCTTTTTCCATCACTCTTTTTTTCCTCATCCAAGAAATCTAACTTCAGTGTTCCTTGCTTATCTTTAATAACCTCTGCTAGCTCATCCCAGATAACATTTCTTAAATGAAAATGAGCTTTGATTGGAGCCCTATCACAGCTTCCAGTAAGAAATCTAAGTAAAGGAGCAATAACTGAGCCCTTACTGGGCTTTTTTTTTTTTTTTTTTTCTTTTTTTTTCAAGAAAAGGAAGATTTTCATTTCTTTTAAGTGAGTTAGGTGCTCAGATTGGCCTCTGAGACAATTCTGGCAGCCTCCAGTGACATTGCTACCCTTGGAACAAAGCAGCAGTGAAGCACTGGGAGTTCTGAAAGTGACCTTGTTACAGTCAGGACCTGATTAGAATCCCTGGTCAGGACATAGAACCAGAAAAGGCTTAGGTTAGTGAGTGTCAGAGACTATAACAGATCAGCCAATACAAACAAGCAAATTTCAGAAACCGGGTCAAGCGGTGGAAAAGGTTAATGTTCCAGAGATGTCAGAGACCCAACAAAACCCCTCAGAAAGGCAGAAAGTGTTTAGTTAATGGGAATAGATTTGATTGGGCAGCAGCAAATGGGAGTCCACACACATTCTCTCACTCAGGAGATACAACTTCTAAAGGTCTTCTGGTTCCCCTTCTGGGTATCTTTGTGACTTCTGTAGGGCAGGAATTAATCCTGGTGAAGATCGGTTTTCAAGTAGTCATGAGCTGGGCATGCAGGGACAGTAGACCATCAGCAGCTTCTGAAAACAAAGCCCCAATGGCCCTGAATCAGGCCAGTGTCCCCACAACTTTTCTGTCTCCTTCAAACTAGCATGTATTAATCCCATCTGCTCCAGGACAGGCTCTTTACTGTTCACAGTGGAAGCAATTCAGATCCGTAAAGAAGAGTAGGGTAAAAGGTGTGGAAATGCATTCGAGTTCTGTAAAGTTAGGTTTTAAAAAAATGTTTCTAGAGAAAGTGGGTTGAAGTATGTGAGGCAGGGAGCTGATTTTGCTTTTTAAATTAGGGCAGCACCCTACTCATAATTATTTGGAAAATGTTGTGTATGATTCTTTTTTTTCTTAAGAAATACTCTTGATTTATATTTCCTTTGACCTTTCATAAGAAGAAAGAGGCCATTCTTGTGCTTGCTAGCTTATCTGGAGATTTCTATGAAACAAGGTTGAGGCTTTGTTTACATTGTTTAATTTGTTCCTCGTGGTAATTGTCAAGAGTGTGGAAGACATTGTTCCAACCTTCTTTGTTTGAACTGTGGTTTATGACAAGACCCATTGAATTACAGCTTATTTGAAACTAATGCAGTAGGGTTTAGATGAGGCCAATTTTTAGTGAAAGGCTAATTCTTATATACCTTAACTAAGCAGGTCAGAGAGAAATTTCACTAACTTTTACATAATTATAGATTAGTATACTAACATGATTTTCTTTTATATTTAGCAGTTTTCTATAGATATAATGGAAATAAGTAGCATTCTAGTTAATGTATATTCCCTATCATAGTAAATTTTAATGAATAAGTATTGTGCTTCATTTTGATATGGTCTAAACCAGGAGTGTCAAACTCATTCCTTAACAGTTAAGCAAGCCAAGGAGAGACAAGGTGCCAGGCCAGATGAAACAAGTCGGAGGGCCAGATTTGGCCTGCAGGCCTTGTGTTTGCCACCTGTAGGCTAAGCCAAGATCTTTTCTCACTGGTAATAGGAATTTAATTTTTTTTTTTGAAATTTTTTTGGAATTTTAATTTTATTTGGCACAATGTAGACACTTGTCTAGAATCACATGACATTTCATGGCATGTTTTTTCCATGCATTTATCCAAATATTCATTAAATACTAAATGATGGATTTGATACTAGGTAAGAATAATGAATAAGATACATGGCATTTACCTTCATGGGGTACCCAGTCTATTACTTTTATAAATATGTTAAATAATTCTCTAATAATAATATTAATCACCATTTATTGTAGGCCAGGTAATGTGTTAAGCTTTTTTTTTAAATGTTATTTATTATTTTTAAAGAGAAGGGAAGGGAGGGAGGCAGAGAGGGAGAGAAACATCAATGTATAGTTGCCTATTACCTGCCTCCTGCTATGGACCTGGCTGGAGACCTAGCTTGCAACCTGGTTACGTGCTCTGGCTGGGAATCAAACCAGCAACCTTTGGGTTCACAGGCCGGTGGCTTATCCACTGTGCCACCAGAGAGGGCGTGCTTTTTGAATGCAATATCTCACCTGAACCTTCCAATAACCATAGGAAAGATGGTATTATATACCCTGTTTTACAAATGATGAAACTAAAAGTCTGGTCAAGATGATGGGGTAGGTGAATGCTATACTTCCCTCCTCCCATAACACATCAAAATTACAACTTAACTACAGAACAGCCATCATTGACAACCACCTGAAATCTCACTGAACAGAAGTTCTATAACTAAGGATATACAGAAGAAGCCACATCAAGACTGGTAGGAGATAGGAAACCAGGTGATCTTATACTCACATGTGGCAGAAAAAATCAGGAGGGATAGCATAGCTGCAGAGATTCCCCCCTGAGGAGTGTAAGCCCCACAACCAGACTCACCAAGCCTCAGGCTCCAGTGCCAAGAAGAGAAGGCCCCATATCTTATAGCTGTGTAAACAAGTGATGATTGTGGCTGAGTGAGGTGGAGAGCTTTTGGTGTCCCAGGGAAGGAATTCCTCTTAAAGGACCTGAGCAAGAGCTGGCTAATAGACTCACTCACTCTGAGCTTTAGCTCTGTGGAACTTGAAATTCCCCAGGGACATGCTAGGGAGGGCCTGATTGTCAGGCTTCAGGGCAACAGCTGAAGGGGCAGCCTTTCCCAGACAGAGGTGCTGGCAGGAGCCATAGTTCCTTTGCTGATCCTTACCCCTGCAGGCACAGGCTGGCGCCATATCTGACCTACCTAACACTGTTTGCCCTGCACAGGTGATTTCCTGAGACCCAGCTCCACCCAAATTGCATGCCCAACCAAGATGTTTCCAGTAGTTTTTCCATACAAACAGATTGCCTTAGTTCATGCTGCAGACTTTCCTAATAATTCTCAAAGACTCACACCAAAGAAGGAGCTGGCTTCTTGCTAAACAGCCCCAAGCCCAGCACTGCTAGCAGGCAACCTCAGTTTGCAGCTTAACCTATGCAGGCACCTCCAAGCACCACAAAAGTGGCAGCAATCTGCATCACTTTGTAGCTTATACAAGCTGCCATAGGCAAGGCACAAACAGTGGCTGATTTTGGCCTGCACCATTCAAGAAATCCTAGAACCAGTGCATCTACTGACCAGCTGCCAGACCACCCCAAAGCACCACCTAACCACCTCAACAAACACACCCAAATGGCAGACTCTGCAGGCATTAGAGCCCCACTAAGGCAAATTCTGCTCTGTAGGGTCAGCACCTGTACAGCAGTTCCTCCACTGTAGTCACAGCCAGTCCTCACAACCAATCAGCCCGAGGATCAGTTCCTTCCATTGATGTGCATCAAGGCTCACCTGCAATAAGAGAGCACATAGGCCCCCACACAGTGAATAAACTGGAGACCAGGCTCATGTGACTAGGGAGGCTGCTTCATAGGGCCACTCTGCCAAGAACAGCTTTACCTAATACATATAAACAAAATGGGGGAGACAAAGAAGCATGTCCCAAATGAAAGAAAAGAAAACAAGAAAATGGAGAGAAACAGTCTGCCAGATGCAGAGTTCAAATCATTGGTTTTAAGGATGCTCAGTGAACTTGGAGAAAAAGTAAATGAACTTAGTGAGAACTTCAACAAAGAGATAGGAAAGAAAAAAAAAATGGAGATAGAAAACAAAGTAGAATCAGTTAGAAGTGAAGAATACAATAATTGAAATGAAGAATATATTAGAAAGAATCATTAAATGAAGCAGAGCATTGGATCAGCAATTTGAAAGATAAAGTAGCAGAAAGCACCCAATCAGAATAGCAAAAAAAAAAAAAAAAAAGGAATGTGAAAAAATGAGGATAGGGTAAGGGGTCTCTGGGGCAACATCAAGCTTAGCAACATATGTGTCATAGGGATACCAGAAGTAGAAAAGAGAAAGCAAGGAATTAAAAACCTATTTGAAGGAAAAAATGACAATATTTTCCTAACCTGGTGAAGAAAGTTGACATACAAGTTTAGGAAGCAGAGAAAACCCCATGCAAGATGAACCCAAAGAAGCTACACCAAGGCACATCATAATTAAAATGCCAAAGGTTAAAGACAAAGAATCTTAAAAGGAATAAGAGAACAGTAATGTGTTACCTATAATGGAGCTCCCATAAGACTGTCATTTGATTTATCAACAGTAACTTTGCAAGCCAGAAAGGTTTGGCATTAATATTTAAAGTGATCAAAAGCAGGAACCCAGTGAGTAAGGCACTGGCCTCAAACCCAAAGGTTGCTGGTTCAATTTCCAGCCAGGGCACGTAACCAGGTTGCAAGCCAGTTCTCCAGCCAGGTCTGTAGCTGGAGGCAGGTGAAAGGCAACCATACATTGATGTTTCTCTCCCTCTCTGCCTCTCTCTTTTCCTCTCTCTCTGGAAATAATAAATAAAATATTTTTAAAAAGCAGGGACCTACAACCAAGATTACTCTAGCCAGCAAAACTACCATTTAAATGTAAAGAGAAAGAAAAAGTTTCCCAGACAAGAAAAAGCTAAAGTAATTCATCAGCACCAACCAAGGAATTTTGGGGGTCGGGCTGAGCTGGAGGAGGAGAAAGAAGAATCAAAGGTATAAATAATAGAGGAGGGCAATCAAGTAGGTGGAATTTGAGTCCATTTGCTCTTGCACCCAACTCAGACACTTAGCTGAACTTCCAAAAAAATAAATGAAACATTTAATGGAATTTTAGCTGATACAAAATTTGGAAGCCAAGGAATCCAGAAGATGCTTCATGGGCATAAGATTTAAACGTGGAAGGGGAAATAATACCTTGTGCATGGCACTAGCCACAGAGAGCCTGGTCAGAGATCACAGCTTTGTGATCCCTCCACTCCCAGGGCAGGGTATTCCCAAACTGGGCCAAGAGAGACTTGAATACACAAAGGGAGATCCATGCTACACACACAAACAGTGAGCTGCACACCCATAGCCACAGCAGTAAACACAAACTGGGGGCATGCCAGAGAGAGAAAGCAATCCTATTTGTAGCTGGGTGGGGCAGAGGAGGTTGGTCATGGCCAGCTATGACTTTGAGAGACTTGACTTTTTGGAGAGGTGGTGTGTATGGAAAGCTAGACAATGACTCGGTGCTCCAGTTGGAGTTCCCACAGACTTTGTAAAAGGGGAACTAAGGTGTGCTAGGGAGGGACCCATGCACAATTTCCCTGCCAGCAAGAGGAGAGGACTGGGGGTGAGGTTTGCTTCCACTCAACTGCAGCTGGGCTGATTGATCAGTAAGGTGCAAAGCAAGAGGATTTCTCAGCCCCAGCCCCGTGCATCTGGTAGGGCTGAGGCTGCGCAGAATGGAGAGTGTGGGACTGTCTGCTGCAAGGACAGTGGGCAGGAGGTTAGCACTTGAGATTATTTAAAGCCAGACAGCCCCCTTCCCTGGCAAAGATCAAGTCTCCTGGAAGGAAATATAGTATCCAACCCCCACCTCATGCAGGATCAAAAACAACTCCAGTGGGGAAGATCTGTAAAACAGGCAGGTCAGGCTCAAGAGCCCCCTGCAAGGAACACCTAAAGGGCTCATTTTGAATTTCTCTTAGTGACACAAAATACACTGGTTCCTAGGGCCCTAGTTTACTGAGGCCAGCAAAGGAGGGAGATCAGGAAGCAGTGCCACAGGGGGGATTCAGGGCCCAGCCCAGTCTCCACTCACACAGAGAGCTTCCTTCAAACACCAAGCTAGAGAGAGCTGACCATCTTACACAGATTGGTCCCTCCTTTGAAAGGGACAGCTAACTCATCAGAAACTATTCATAATTGGAAATAAGCTGGGACAGACCAAGACAGGTCATGCAGGGACAGGGGAACACCCACAATTTTCCCAGAAGACTGAACAGTGCCTCCCAGAGGAGACAGAGGGGTCCCCCACCTTCTGATCAAACAGAAACTCCCTTTAGAGGCAGGTGAAGGTGATGCAAGCAGTGTTGCTGTAAGTTGGATGACCCACCCAGGATCTTGAGCTGATAAAAAACCAGAGGCGGATCCAGAAAGAGAAGTCAGCAGGCAAATACCAAACTACTGAGATGAATTTTACCTCACTCTTTTTCAGAAGTTGCATTTTTTTCCTTTTACCTAGCCTTTTAATGTCTCCTTTTGCTTCAGTGGTATACCAGCTAATATGTTATTCTTTGTCTTCTATTTTTATTCTTAGATTTTATATTATTTTTTGTTTTATTATTATTTCAAATCTCACATTGCACATTTCCCTTGTCTTACTCCATTTTGCCTTCTTTCTGCCCTTTCTTATTTTCATTGTAAATTTTATTTTCCCTTGCACTACACCTAGTTCCTACTCCTTACTCCTAGTATTTATCTTCCCACTATCTTCTCAAAAGCATTCTCCCTTACATTAGTCAGTTTATATTCTTTTTTTCCCCTTTTATAATATTCTTATTTCTAGTCCTCCTTTATAAATTGTGGCCTGTTTGATGTGGCTATTACGGTTATTGCTGTTCTTCTTCAATAGTATTCTTATTTGTTCACTATTTTTTTTAATTTCAATCTCATTGGTTACTCTCACTTGGTCTTACTCTATTTTGCCTTCCCCCTGCCTTTGCTTATTAGAGTTAAGAATTTTACTTTTATTTTTTCCTCTATTAGCCTGGATGTTATTTCTTACTCTTACTAGTTTCTCTCCCCACCTCCACTCAAAATCAGTATCTTTACTGTAGATATCTCATATTCTCTTTTCTCTTTTGTATAATATCCTTATTCCCTTTGCAGCTTTATTCATCTTTGCTCAACTGTCATTGTTATTGACCCTTCTATGGTCTTTCTGTATTTTGTTCTCTTTGGTTCACTACCTTATTAATTTTATTTCAAACCTTATAGGATACTCTTCCCTTTCCTTACTTCACTTTGCCATCACCATTCCCTGTTTTACTTACATATTAAACTTTATTTTCTCCCTTTCTTTGCCTTGTTTATTATCTACTTTTATTATTTCTTCTACCTCTTCCCACTTAAAACCATTTTTCTTTACTTTAATCATCTCATATTCCCTTTTTCCTATCTTATAATAGTTTTAATCTCTCTCTACCTTTATTAATCTTTACCCAATTAGTGTTGATGTTGCTAGTGTTGTAGGGGATGGGTTTGATTTTCTGAGTAATATTGCTTTGCTAACCAACACATGTACAACAGTATAAAGACATGGTAAGAGATGTAACCATCCCCCATCCTACACCCCCAGTCAGCCAGCTGGGGGTGAGAACCCAACAATGGATGAGTCACCAAAAATCAAAGCCTAAGTACAACAAGAGAGCCCACATAAACTGAATGAAAGGCAACTCTGGATCATCTAGGTCAGGAGATCAAAGACCACTGAGTCCTGCAGAACTCCAATCACAGAAGTCCACCTCACCAAGACAGGCAGGCAAAGCGGAGCAACCTGACATGCAAAAACAAACAAAAAGAGTCACCTAAAATGGTGAACAATCCAAAGGATTGATAAATCCAGGAGCTGATTCTTTGAAAAGATAAACAATATTGATACACCTTTAACCAGACACATCCAGGGGGAAATAAAAGAGAGAGGACCCAAATAAATAAAATCAGAAATGGAAGGAGAGAAGTTACAACCAAATACAGAAATACAAAGGGTTGTAAGAAATTACTGTGAACAACTATATACTAAGAAATTGGACACCCTGAACAAAATGGACAAATTAGAAACAATGATCTTCCAAACTTGAATCAGGAAGAAACAGAGGGCATGAATAGACCAATAACAAGTAGGAAAATTGAATCAGCAATCAAAAATGCCCCAGCACACAAATGTTTTGGACCAGATGGTTTCACCATGTGAGTTTTATCAAACATATAGGGAAGAGCTAACTCCTATCTTTTTCCAACTAAACCAGATAATTTCAAGAGAGAAGACTCCCAAACTCTTTTTACAAGGCCAGTATCATCCTAATTCCAAAACCAGGCAAAGACACAACAAAGAAAACTAAGCCAACATTTCCAATGAACATAGATGCTAAAAATCCTCAACAAAATATTAGCAAACTGGACTCAGAAATACATTAAAAAGATCACACTCCATGATCAAGTAGGATTTATCCTTGAGATGCAAGTATGATGCAATATTTGCAAATCAATAAATGTAATATACCACATAAACAACATGAAGGACAAAGCAAAGTGGACTCAGAAATACATTAAAAAGATCACACTCCATGATCAAGTAGGATTTATCCTTGAGATGCAAGTATGATGCAATATTTGCAAATCAATAAATGTAATATACCACATAAACAACATGAAGGACAAAAATTACATGATCATATCAATGAATGCTGAAAAAGCATTGGATGAAATATAGCATCCATTTGATAAAAACACTCAGCAAAGTGGGAATAGAGGTAGCATAACTCAACATAGACCCAAAGAGGGCCACATCAAGACACACCATAATTTAAATGCCAATGGTTAGATATAACATCTTAAAAGCAGCAAGAAAAAAGAAGAGAGTTACCTAGAAGGGGGTCCCTATAAGACTATCATCTGATTTCTCAAAAGAAACTTTGTGGGCAAGAAGGGACTGGTAAGAAGCACTCAAAGTAATGAAAAGCAAGAACCTACAACCAAGATTACTCTATCCAGGAAAGCAAATTTTTAGAATAGAAGGGCAGATAAAATGTTTCCCAGACAACTAAAGCTAAAGGAATTCATCATCACTGAGCCATTATTATATGAAATGTTAAAAGGACTTATTTAAGAAAAAGAAGACCAAAACTATGAACATTAAAATGTCAACAACTATCAACAACAGAATCAAAAAATAAAAATAAAAACAAATGAAACAAACAACCAGAATAGGAATAGAATCATAAATATGATGATCATTTGGGGGTTATCAGCTAGGAGAGGGAAGGAAGAGAAATGGTGAAATCATGCAGAGATTAAGAAACATAATGATTTGTTGCAAAATAGACAGGGAGTTCTCTTCCTATGAAGGAGAGAAGGCAAAGAACATGCAGGCACAACTCTTAGAAATGAACTAAGTTGGGTGGGACAACTGGAGAAAAGGGTGGTACTAGGCAGAGGGGATCAAAAGGAAAAATAATTGAGACAACTATAACATAATAAAATATAATTAAAATAAATTAATAAAATAAATATATAAGAAACAGCCAACATTATACTCAATGGGTTAAAATTAAAAGGTTTTTTTTTTAAGATCAGAAATAAGACAAGGGTCTTCACTCTCTCCACCTCTATTCAACATCATTTTGGAAGTTTTAGCCATGGTGATAAAACAAGAAAAAAATAAAGGTATCCCAATTGGAGAGAAGGAAGTAAAACTCCCATTATTTGCACAGGATGTGATAGTGTACATAGGAAGCCCTATGCTCTCCACAAAAAATAAAACACTTAAGTGAATTTTGCAAAATGGTGGCATACAATATTTAGAGATCAGTGGCATTTTTGTAGACCTACAATGAAATATCAGAAACAGAAATTAGGGGAAAGATCCTATGTACTGTAGAAACAAGAAAAATAAAGTACCTAGAAATAAATTTAACCAAGTAAGTAAAAGACTTGTACTTGGAAAACTGTAGAACACTGAAGAAAAAAATTGTTCTTCCTCTCGGTCCCATATTGAACTCAAGTTGGAAGAGGCGAGTCCGGTCTCAAAATGGAGGTAAAACTGCCGCCTGGTCGCCCCCAGCCCGACTCCGGCCGTCCCCGCCGCCGCCGGGGGGAGGAGGGCCATGATCCAAAGGAACCAGAGCAGTTGAGAAAACTGTTTATTGGTGGTTTGAGCTTTGAAACTACAGATAATAGTTTAAGAGAACATTTTGAGAAATGCGGCACACTCACAGATTATGTGGTGATGAGAGACCCCCAAACAAAACGTTCTCGAGGCTTTGGTTTTGTGACTTACTCTTGTGTTGAAGAGGTGGATTCAGCAATGTGTGCTCGACCACATAAGGTTGATGGGTGTGTAGTGGAACCAAAGAGAGCTGTTTCTAGAGAGGATTCTGTAAAGCCTGGTGCCCATCTAACAATGAAGAAAATTTTCATTGGTGGTATTAAAGATACAGAAGAATATAATTTGAGAGACTACTTTGAAAAGTATGGCAAGATTGAAACCATAGAAGTGAAGATAGGCAGAGTGGGAAAAAAAGAGAATTTGCTTTTGTAACTTTTGATGATCATGATACAGTTGATAAAATTGTTCAGAAATACCACACTATTAATGGGCATAATTGTGAAGTGAAAAAGGCCCTTTCTAAACAAGAAATGCAGTCTGCTGGATCGCAAAGAGGCCGTGGAGGTGGATCTGGCAACTTTATGGGTCGTGGAGGAAACTTTGGAGGTGGTGGCGGTAACTTTGGCCGTGGTGGAAACTTCGGTGGAAGAGGAGGCTATGGTGGAGGTGGTAGCAGGGGTAGTTACGGAGGAGGTGATGGTGGATATAATGGATTTGGAGGTGATGGTGGCAACTATGGCGGTGGTCCTGGTTACAGTAGTAGAGGAGGCTATGGTGGTGGTGAACCAGGATATGGAAACCAAGGGGGTGGATATGAGGTGGTGGAGGATATGATGGTTACAATGAAGGAAATTTTGGTGGTAACTACGGTGGTGGTGGTGGTGGTGGGAACTATAATGATTTTGGAAATTACAGTGGACAGCAGCAGTCAAATTATGGACCCATGAAGGGGGGTGGCAGTTTTGGTGGAAGAAGCTCGGGCAGCCCCTATGGTGGTGGTTATGGATCTGGTGGTGGAAGTGGTGGATATGGTAGCAGAAGGTTCTAAAAACTCAGAAGAAAAGGGCTACAGTTCTTAGCAGGAGAGAGAGCGAGGAGTTGCAGGAAAGCTGCAGGTTACTTTGAGACAGTCGTCCCAAATGCATTAGAGGAACTGTAAAAATCTGCCACAGAAGGAACGATGATCCATAGTCAGAAAAGTTACTGCAGCTTAAACAGAAAACCCTTCTTGTTCAGGACTGTCATAGCCACAGTTTGCAAAAAGTGCAGCTATTGATTAATGCAATGTAGTGTCAATTAGATGTACATTCCTGAGGTCTTTTATCTGATGTAGCTTTGTCTCTTTTTCTTTTTCTTTTCATTACATCAGGTATATTGCCCTGTAAATTGTGGTAGTGGTACCAGGAATAAAAAATTAAGGAATTTTTAACTTTTCAAAAAAAAAAAAATTAAGGAAGATACAAATAAATGGAAGCATATATTGTGTTCATGTGGATTGGAAGAATTAACATCATTTAAAAATCCATACTGGGAGACTTCCAGCTAAGATGGAGACATAGGCAGACACACTGCGTCTCCCTCACAACTAGAAAAAATTTAAATCTACCTCAAAACTAAATAAAAACAATGCAGAAATTTTAGAAAATCAAACTACATGGAAGTGCAACAAACTAAGAAGTAAAGAAATATTCAGCCAGACAGGTAGGAGGGGCAGAGCTGGGAAAGAGAGCAGCACCACCACCACCAGAGCTAAACCTGGGAAGCAATCCTGGGGCCAGACATTGCAATCTATGGTTCCAGTGCTTGGGAAAATAATGCCAGCAGCTATGATGGCAACACAGTGACTGAGGCCATGGTGAAAATGCAGTCATACATACATTTAAACTTGGGAAGCAATCTCGGTGTCAGACTGCGCAGCCCACAGTTCCAGCGTCAGGGAAAATAGTGCCAGCAGCTTCAGCAGTGGCATGGTGACTGAGGCCACAGCAAAAAGCACAGTCATCCATATAAACCTTGGAAGCAATTCCAGGGCCAGACCATGCAGCCCAGGGTTCTAGTACAGGGGGAAAATAGCCAGATTGCTTCTAACTGTGAAAACCAGTGGAGATTGGGGTAGAAGAAGAAACTTCCCATCTCAATGGGAAAGAGACAATGGTTCTTCTAAGACTCCTTCCCCACATACAGTGCCACAACATGGTGAAACAGGTAACCTACATTGGCGAATTCCTAAAGCTCCACCCCTTACAGCATAACAGGTGCTACTGAACTACCTAAGATACAGACAAACACAGAGACCTGTCAAGCTGTGGAGAGAGAAAAGCATGGCAGAAAGTGGGGAGCAGATCAAGATGCCAGTGGGAGAACTGAGTGATGAAGAGATAAGCAACCTAACAGCCACAGAGTTCAAAACACTGGTGATTAAGATGCTCACAGATTTGACAGATGTGCTTAAAAACTGCAAACACAGAAGGGAAGAAGTGAAGACTAGGTTATGTGAAACTAAGAAAAATCCACACAAAAACAAGGGTGAAGGGAAGGAAACCAGGATTCAAATCAGTAATTTGGAACATAAGGAAGAAATAAACAATTAACCAGTATAGATTGAATAAACAAGAATTGGGGAAAAAAACAGGAGAGGCTTAGAAACCTCTGGGACAACTTAAAACATACTAACATTCTAATCATAGGGGTGCCAGAAGGAGAAGAGGAAGAGCAAGAAATTGAAAACTTATGTGAAAAAAATGAAGGAAATCTCCCCAAATTTGGTGAAGGAAATAAAGATACAAGCCCAGGAAACACAGAGAGTCCCAAACAAGCTAGACCCAAAGAAGAACACGCCAAGACACATCATAAATAAAATGCCAAAGGTTAAAGAGAGAGTCTTAAAAGCATCAAGAGAAAAGCAGAGTTACATGCAATTGGGTTCCTATAAAATTGTCAGCTGATTACTCAAAGGAAAGTTTGCAGGCAAGAAGGGACTGGCAAGAAGGATTCAAAGTGTTGAAAAACAGGGACCTACAATCAAGATTACTCTATCCAGCAAAGCTATCATTTAGAATGGAAGGGCAGATAAAGTGCTTCCTAGACAAGGTAAAGCTAAAGGAGTTCATCATCACTAAGCCCTTATTATATGAAATGTTAAAGGGACTTACTTAAGAAAAAGAAGAAGGTCAAAACTATGAGCATTAGAATGACAATAAATTCACAACTATGTACAACCGAATCTAAAAAATAAAAACAGAAACAAACCAAACAGACAACCAGAAAGGGGAAGAATCATAGGTATGGAGAACATTGGGAGAGGTATCAGCTGGGTGGGTTGGGGGAGGGAAAGAAAAGAGGAAAGGCACAGGAGATTAAGAAGTATAGTTGGTGTGTGCAGAATAGACAGGGAGAGTTTAGAATTGTGCAGGAAAAGATAAAGCTAAAGAACTTACATGCATGACCCATGGACATTAATTAACAAGGGTGGGATTGCTGGAGGGAGTGGTGATGCTGTATGGAGGGGAGCAAAGGGGGAAAAATTGAGACAACTGTCAATAAAATTAAAAAGTAAATAAAATGTCCATACTACCCAAAGCAATCTGTAGATTCAGTGCAAGTTCTATTAAAATACCAATTAACATATTTTACAGACCCAGAACAAATATTTCAAAAATTTATATGGAACCTAAAAAGACTACAGGTAGCTTCATCAATCTTGGGAAAGAAGAATAAGTTGGAAAGGATCACAATACCCAATGTCAAGCTATACTACAAGGCTACTATAGTCAAAACAGTCTGGTACTAGCATAAAAACAGACATATAGATCAATGGAATGGACTAGAGAACTCAGAAATAACCCAAGTCTCTACGGCCAATTAATATTTGACAAAGTGGGCATGGGCATACAATGGAGTAAAGATAGCATCTTCAGTAAATGGTGTTAGGAGAACTGGACTGGCACATGCAAAATAATGAAACTAGACCACCAACTTACACCATACACCAGAATAAACTTAAAATGGATAAAGGGCTTAAATGTAAGTCACAACACCATAGAAGTCCTAACGGAAAACAGGAAATTTTCAGGTATCTCACATAGAAATATTTTTGGCAATATATTTCCTAGGACAAGAGAAATAAAAACACAAATGAGACTACATCAAACTAAAAAAGCTTCTGCATGGCTAAAGAAACCATCATTAAAATTAAAAGGAAACTAACCATATGGACAACATATTTGCCAATGATACCAGCCAAGTGTTTGATCTCCAAAATATGTCAAGAACTCATACAACTCAACACTAGGAAGACAAACAATTCAATTTAAAAATTGGCAAACTATCTGAATAGACACTTCTCAAAGGAGGGTATACAGGTGGCCATTAGACACACAAAAAGATGTTCAACATCACTGGCATCAAAGAGATGCAAGTTAAAACCACAATTAGACACCACCTTGCATCAGCCATAATTTGACTATAATTAATAAAGCAACAAACAAGTGCTGGTGAGGATGTGGAAAAAAGGAGAACTATAGTGCAGTTTGTGAGAATGCAGACTGGTGCAGCCACTGTGGAACACAGTATGGAATTTTCCTTTTTTTTTTTTTTTTTTTTTAATTTTATTGTTGTTGTGTTACATCCATCCCCTTTTTGCTCCCCTCTGTCCCCCTCCCCACCCACCCATTCCCCCCAAAGTCAATCCCATCTGTTGTCCATGTCCATGGTTCCTTTATACTAGGTTCTTGTCTAAGCTGCTCCCCTTCCTTGCCTCTGCCTCCTGCTTCCCCCCAACCCCTTTCCCCCTGACCACTGAAGGCCTATTCACTGTATTCATATACTTGGTTCTGTTTTGCTTGTTGTTAGTTTTGTTCATTATTGTCCCGTAATGGGTGAGATCATATGATATTTGTCCTTCACTGACTGGCTTATTTCACTAAGCATAATACTCTCCAGTTCCATCCATGTTATTGCAAAGGGTACAAGTTCCTTCTTTCTTTCTGCTACATAGAATTCCATTGTGTAAATGTATCAAAGTTTTTTGATCCAATCATCCACTGATGGGCACTTAGGCTGTTTCCAGCACTTGACTATTGTAAATAGTGCCGCTATGAACATAGGTGTGCATAGGTTCTTATGAATTGGTGTTTCAGGATTCTTTGGGTATAGTCCAAGTAGTGGAATTGCTGGATCAAAAGGCAGTTCCATTTTTAGTTTTTTAAGGAAACCCC
>PVIW01013053.1:0-29170 GCA_004026585.1 Noctilio leporinus | reverse complement strand
TGCTCCCCTCTGTCCCCCTCCCCACTCACCCATTCTACCCAAAGTCAATCCCACCTGTTGTCCATGTCCATGGTTCCTTTATACTAGGTTCTTGTCTAAGCTGCTCCCCTTCCTTGCCTCTGCCTCCCCGCAACCCCTTTCCCCCTGACCACTGAAGGCCTGTTCACTGTATTCATATATTTGGTTCTGTTTTGCTTGTCGTTAGTACTAGGTTTTTGTCTAAACTGCTCCCCTCCCTTGCCTCAGCCTCCCCCCACCCCACCCCCTTTTTTCTTTGGCCACCTGAATATATCATCCCACTTCCTCCATGGTTTCTGATGAGAAATCTGTTCATCTCAGGAGGATCTTTGTGAAGAAAATGACTATTTTCTTGTTTTCAAGATGATTCTTTTTCATTGGTTTTTGACAGTTTGGTTTTAATGTATGTTGGTGTGTATCTTTTTTGAGTTTACCTTATTTGAGATGCAGTTTACCTTACTTGAGATGCATCTTAGTTGCGTCTATTAATGTTTTTCAAATACTTTGTCCTTTTTTTCTCCCTCTTATGTGTATGCTAGTATTTTTAATGGTGTCCAACAAGTTTCCGAAGCTCTGTTCATTTTTCTTCATTCTTTCCATTCATCAGACTGGCTAATCTCAATTGATCCATCTTTGAGATTGTTGATTGCTTTTTTCTGTCTGCATATCTGCTGTTATGCTGCTCTATTGAGTTTTGTCATTATAGTTACTGTATTTCTCAAATTCTATAATTGGTTTATTTTTTAAAATAATTTTTATCTATTGACAGTCTCACTTGGTGAGATACCATACTCATACTTTTAGTTCTTTAAACATGGTTTCCTTTAGTTACTTAGACGTTTAAAACAGTTGATTTAAAGTCTTAATCTAGTAACTTCAGTGTTGGACTTTTTCAGGGACAGTTCATATTAACTCCTGTCTCATGAATAGACCATAGTTTCTTTTCATGCATCATAATTTTTTGTTGAAAACTGGATATTTTTAATAATGTAGCAATTATAGAAATTGATTCCCTCTTTTCCCCAGGATTATTTATTGTTGCTATCTGTTATTGTTTGTTGAATGACTTTCTGGAACTAATACTATAAAGTTTGCAATTTTTAAATATTTTTGTATATTACCGAAGTCTCTGTTTTCAGCTTATTGGTTAAGCCAAGCAATAGGCAGAGATTTCCTTAGATCCCTGGAATATGTAAGTCTTCCAGTCTTTGCTAAGGAGGGGTGGTCTCTATGTGTGTGTTGGCACATGTGTTCAAGACACTGTCAGACAGTTTACAGAACTGTGTTAGCTCTTTTCCTGTTTGTTCAGAGCCTAAAGGTTAGCCAGAAGTGACAGTTTAGGACCTACTCAGGTCTTTCGGGAGCATGTGCGCAGGTTATGCCTACACGTGGCCTTTTAGATCCCCAGGCATATGTTGGAGCTTTTCAGGCTTTTCATACACGTCTCATTCCCCAACTTTTCCTTTTAAGCTTTTTAATTATCCTATATTTGCCCCAAATATTGTACATCATCTCAGGCAGTTAATATATTTGACAATTGCCTCTGATTGTTTTCCACCAAAGGCACCTGGAAAAAAGGCTGTTTGCACTGGATGAGCTCTGAGTCATGTCAAATACAGACAGTTTTGTTACTAGAGTTTTTTAGGGAGCCACCAGACATTGCAGATAATGACAGTTTTCTGTGAATGGGACTTTTAAGGAGCTCCGACCCTGCTCTGCCTCTTCTTGTGGCTCACTGTGATTGTAGGCTGTTGGTTTTCATGGCTATATGGAACTAGGAAAGAGTAGAATGGAAATAGAACAAATTAAAACCTTACAAAGCTTGCTGCTGGTACTGAGATTCAGCCATATTTGTCAAATAAATACTCCCCAGATTGCTTCAGTCCTTTGTAATTTCCAGAGTTCCAAAACAATTGGTTCTTAGGACTTTTGCTAGTGTTTTCATTGCTTTCATGACAGGGAGAATTTCAGAGGCCTGTACTCTGTCACTATAGCTGATAAGAGTAACACTGGTGGTCAGTAGAGATTTGTGGGTTTGTATTCCAAGCTCAAACAGCTCAAGGGAACTGGGGATTAAGGATTTTCAGATAAAGCAACCATGCCCCCATCCTCTTTTTTTAGAGTTCCAGTTATTTCCCTTTTCCCATGGGTGCCATGGTATAGTAGGCCTGTCTAAATTGAGAATTTAACTTTCTTTGGAGCTCTGCCACTTTTATGATTAAGTTCTGGTACTTAACCTTTGTGGCCTCCTACAGCTAGAGATGAGTATCTTTGATTGATAACAAAGAACCTTAGGCATTCACACTTAGCCTTTTTTTTTTTTTTTTTTAAAGATTTTATTTCATTATTTTCAGAAAAAGGAGAAGGGAGAGAGGCAGACAGGGAGAGAGACATTAATGTATGGTTGCATTTCACCTGCCTCCAGCCACAGACCTGACTGGAGGACTTGGTTGGCAACCTGGTTTTGTGCCCTGGCTGGGGAATCAAACCAGTGCACACTTAACCTGTTAATTGTTTTCACCTCTTGTTATATTTCTTTAAAGGGTCAATTACCTTTGACAACAACAACCCAATTTCATGGTTCTTGTATTTCCCAAATGGCAGATACATTGGACCTTCTAGTGCAGGGGTCGGCAAATTATGGTTTGAGGGCCAAATCCAGTTTCAGGCCTGCCTGTTTTCGTAATGCCCATTACAATATGAAATCCTATTTGGTCCTTCTAAAAAGTTTACCAACTGTGTATTTCCTGCCTCTGTATTGGCAAAACTACTCAGTTTACCAATAGGGAAAGTTTTAACAGTTGCTGCCATTTTGTGCGACAGGCTCTGTAGTTACTATCAGTGATGGAGTTCTCTGCAAGCGGGGTGGCTAAGTAGATGGTGACCCATCTCAAGAACTGCATGTTAGAGCTTACTTTCTTGAACCATTCCCATCACCAGTGGTTGCTAGTTTGGGTTACCTGGGGAAGCTGAGATGGTGATAAGCATACAGAAGTTTATTAGGGAATGTTCTTAAGGATCAGTATCTGTGGAAGGAATGGAGGGGAAGCAGAAGGGATAAACTGGGTTGTAACGTAGTATATAAAAAAGAACCATAATTGACTTCATGGGGAACTTTGAAACAGATAACCTTCAGAGTTGTCCAAAGTTATGGCAAGGAGCTTGGCCATTATGGCCCTGTTTTGATTAGTCTCTCAATAAAGGCCACATGGGCAGGCAGCTCTTCAGCTGAGGCTATTCCTGCAAAGGCCTTCCAGGTGAAGGCTGTTTCCAGCAGCACTCCCAGCAGCTGGATAATAAATCCTTCGTTTCTGAAAGGGGATCTGAATAGCACGTCAGTGTCTGCTACATAGAACTTGATGTGAGTTCTTTTAATTACAATTTTTTCTTTAAAAATGAAAAGAATCCCCCCTTCCCATATGCACACCAACCAGGAATCAAACCCACTACCTTTTGGTGCATGGGACAACTCCAGCCAACTGATACACCTGGCCAGGGCATGATTTTCTTCATTAATGAATCAGTTTTTCTCATGAGAAAGCTGTTAAGTACAATTCTCTAAAGTTCTGTAAAGTTCTTCCTAAGGCAAACTTGGCCGTTTTAGATTTGGTGTGTGTAGATAATGAGGTAACCATTTTAATAACAGAAATGTTGTTATAGAATCCTGAGAATGCTAATCACAGGGATTGAAATTTACAGCTAATAGGTCTTAAAAAGACATCTAGTTCAGCCCTCTCATTTGACAAATGAAGAGGCTGAGAATAAGAGATAAAAGGTTACAAAGCCAGTTCATGACAAGTAAGGATTAAAATGTAGGTTTCCAAACTTCCAGGCTAATGTGTTTTTTCAACACTCCTTAACTTAGTTTCTTATAATTCCTAAGGAGAGAGTTATTAGAGTTCTGAAATTGAACAAGATTTTTATGGCCTGTAAAATCATCTTGTTACTCCTTGGAACAGTGTTAGACAATATATACATCCTTCAATAACAACAGCAATAATAATCTCAACTTCTGGAGTCCATCATTTTCATCACCCCTGAAATTATTTTGGCAGGTGAATTTGATTTATTTTTAACCTTCCTGGAAGACGATTCCACAGATATCTTTGGAAACTTCTTCCTGACATCTGGGTTATCAAATAATGGAAACTCTTCACTATTTGCTGGCAGGATTATATAGTGAACATGATTTTCTAACAGTGTCTGAAAGTGCTTTAGGATTTAAAAACTTAGTATTTCCTATCAATTAAACATGTTTTGGATCATCTGAATTATAATGGAATTACTGTGACTTGACTCAGGTTAGAATTTGCATTTATTTTTGGTAGTGCCAAGTATTTACTGTTTTGATCATTGGGGACTAATAGTAAGAAAAAGAGTAGGGGTAATTTTAATGAATAAGATTATTTGAGTTAAGCAAATACCAAATGATTTTCTAACATGTGGAAATTTTTTTTTTTTTTTTTTTTTAAAGATTTTATTTTATTATTTTTAGAAAGAGGGGAAGAGAGGGAGAGAGACATCAATGTATGGTTGCTTTTCACCTGCCTCCAGCCACAGACCTGGCTGGAGACCTGGCTTGCAACCTAGTTATGTTGCCCTGGCTGGGTATCGAACCTGCGACCTTTGGGTTCACAGGCCGGCACCTTATCCACTGTGCTACCAGCCAGGGTAAATGGTTTTTTTTTTTTTTTTTTTTTTTTAAAGATTTTATTTCATTATTTTTAGAAAGAGGGGAAGGGAGAGAGGCAGAGAGGGAGAGAGACATCAATGTATGGTTGTGTTTCACCTGCCCCCAGCCACAGACCTGACTGGAGACCTACCTGGTTTGCAACCTGGTTATGTGCCCTGGCTGGGGAATCGAACCTGCAACCTTTGGGTTCACAGGCCGGTGTCTTAACCACTGTGCTACCAGCCAGGGCTAACATGTGGAATTAATGTTCATAATAATGTGAAACAGAAAATCATGTCTTTAACATGAGGCATTTGGTAGTCGTATAGGTATTCAAGACTTAAAGGAAACTTACAGTGGTACAGTTAGTACCATTTTGATGTTGTGAGAAGAGATTTAAATTCAGCAAAATCATGCTGTTCATTCTTTTAAGTGTTCTTGTTAAATTTAATTTCATTTGAAAGGTTTTTGTTTGTTTTTTTCCCCATTATTTTTAGAGAGAGGGGAAGGGAGGGATGAAGAAAGAGAAAGGGGAGGGGAAGGAAGAAGAAAGAGAAACATCAGTGTATGGTTGCCTTTCATCTGCCACCAGCTGGGGACCTGGCTGGAGACCTGGCTTGAAACCCTGGTATGTGCCCTGACTGGGAATAGAACCAGCAACACTTGGGTTCGCAGGCTGGTGCTCATTCCATGTATTTAGGTTTTAGCTTATTTGGTATAGCCGCTATGAAAGTGGCTCTACCAGTCTGCATTACAACCTACAGTGCACCAGGGTTCCCTTTTCCCCATGTCCTTGCTACCACTTGTTTGTTGATTTGTTGATGATTGCCATTCTGACAGGGTTGAGGTGATTTTAGTTTGCATCTCTCTGATGCAAACTCATCTCATCGTGATTTTAGTTTGCATCTCTCTGATGGCTAGTGATGTTGAGCATTCTTTCATATATCTTTGGGCCCTTTGTATGTCTTCTTAATAACACTTTTAATGTATTAATCTGCTAAACCAAAAGTGCAGTCAATGTTATACAAAAACCAAGAGCTGTTTCCACAGTATGGACATTTTGAACCAGACCAAATACCCCACAATGGTTCCTTTATTCAGGCAGTTTAAAATCTAACAGAAAGCCCTGGCTGGTAGCACAGTGGTTAAGGTGCCGGCCTGCGAACCCAAAGGTTGCAGGTTCGATTCCCCAGCCAGGGCACATAGCAAGGTTGCAAACCAGGTCTCCAGTCAGGTCTGTGGCTGGAGGCAGGTGAAAAGCAACCATACATTGATGTCTCTCCCCCTCTCTGCCTCTCTCCCTTCCCCTCCTTCTAAAAATAATGAAATAAAATATTTAAAAAAAAAAAAAAAAAAAAAAAAAAATCTAACAGAAGAGAGAGGAGATTCCTCTTCCTGTGTATCACTTTTTTTTTTTTAATCCTCACCCAAGGATATGTTGATTGATTTTGAGAGAGAGAGAGAGGAAGGGAGAGATGGAGAAACATTGATGGGTTGCCACCTCTTTCCTTCCTGATTGGGTATTGAACCCACAACCTTTTGCTGTACGGGATCTCACTTCAACTAACTGAGCGACCTGGTCAGGGCTGTATCACCATTTAAATAGTGAGAACTGCAGGCTGTTAAAAGATAAACTAAAGCATATTAAAAACATACTAAAAATTTTTAAGGGTTTGTTTGAGCAAAAGTTTGTTTCAAATTGAGCAGCAACAAATCAGAAGTTGTTAGGAACCCTCCAAGAACAGGAGACGGGAAAGAAAGACAGAAGAAGGAGATGTAGAGTGAGGAAATTACTTGACTGGCGATAGCTTAAGTGGTTACATTATTTTGGAAAATGTAGTTGGTTATGATTGTTTGTCCTTAGGTTTTGATTTGTTAACCTTGAGACATTACGAAAAGACTTAGTTTCTGGGTTGCTTATGTAGGCTACTAAGGCATTCAAGCCAACGCAGCCTAATGGCCTCTTCATTTATTTTAATAAGGCTGAAGGATGTGATCATATCTGAACCAAGGCTGATGAAAATAGAGCCTAGGAATACTGCTGACTTAACCCCAAAGCAGCTAATTAGGTAGTGGTTTGTGTCTTTTCTGTTAGGGGTAAACTAAATGATAATTATCTCAATCCCAGTTCCTTCCTTTTTCAGTGTTGTCACAGATGAAATCTGTGCAGTGTCAGTTTTAGGGAAACAGTTAAGGTCACATTTTATTGAACTCATATACTTACAGGTTAAGGAACACCCTTTGTTGTTGTTTCTGTTGTTTTAAAAGCAAGTGTATGGTACCTCTTGCAGAGTCAGAGCACCCTTGAAAGCCCCTGCTAGAGTACTCTGATGTGCTGTCATATTACTTCTCTTTAGCTCCTTGGGCTATTGAGTCAGGATTTTTTTTTTTTTTTTTTGAAACTATATACAAGATATATAAACTCCTTTCTTAGTCATAGTCTCTTGTCCTGTCCCAAGTCCAATTTCAGGAATAATTACCAAGGTTTTTTTTGTATTGTGTTGCATGTCTTATGGTAAAACTATAAATAGACATAAGTCAAAGTAGGGATCATCATTACATATATTTATGTAAGGATCTGAAAGATGCTCTTTTGAATTGTATATTTTTAATAAAGATTTTATTTTTTAGAGAGAGGGGAAGGGAGGGAGGAAGAGAGGGAAAAAACGTCAATGTATGGTTGCCCTTCTGCCTCCAGCTGGAGACCTGATTGGAGACCTGGCCTGCAACCTGGTTATGTGCCCTGACTGGGAATCAGCCCAGCAACCCTTTGGTTTGCAGTCCAGTGCTCAATCCATTGAGCCATGCTAGCCAGGGCAATGAATGGTATATTTTTTATATTGAAAATAAAAGTGTATGAAACTGTTAACAACTTGTACTAAAGGTCAAATATTTTATCATCTTTTGTAAATAATAATCTCTGTGAGTTGCATTCAATTTTAAAAAGTTTAAGATAGTTCTGCATGTCTGGCTCTCATCGATTCATATCATTAAGTATCTGTTACTTTTAAAGCATGGGTGGCAAACACAAGGCCCACAGGCTGAATCCAGCGCTCCACCTTGTTTTATCCAGCCTGGCACCTTGTTTCTACCTGGACTCGCTTAACTGCTAAGGAGTAGTTAAGTTATCGTTCTAACATTACATTTGCCTCTTTGGAGGTAACCTCGAGGCTGATGTGGCCCCTGGTAAGAATGAGTCTGACATCCCTGGTTTACACATTAAGCAATTAGAATCCCAGTGCCAAAATTGTAGTAGCAGTGCACTCTGTTTGTTACATTCATGTATGGTTTTAATATGGCTAATAAGAAATCATGTGAATAATTTTTTTCTTAGATGTTTAAAAACCATTCTTCTTGAAAAGATAATTTAGTGACCTATTAACAACTATGTTTTAATTCTTATCAATGATTTTTTCATGAAGAGGAGTACATTTAAAATTTTTATAGGCCTTTCTTGTAGGAAGATGTTAATTGAATTCTAGGAAAGTCTAGGATATCTGGCCATATTGATGGTTGTGGTAACTTTTAATAAGTAATACTGTCTATATGAGCTATTAAAGGGCATTTCCAAAAAACATTACTGTTTTTTTTCATTGACTTTCTTAGGGTTAAATATAGGTGTCTCTCAGGGATTGTGTTCAGGATTTTTCTCCTTGGAAATTAAAAAATTTTGGTTAAATGTGTGTACAAACAAACCCCTAACTTCTAAATTATGATTCTTTTGGCTTATTCATGCTCAGTTTCTTATATGTCAAATATTTTCTTAATTTGATTATTAATGTATTGAATTAACGTAGACTTGGCAAACAAAACTTCTGGGATCACAAACATGCTTATTGAACCAAAGTGAAATTTTCCTTTATATGTGTGAAAAACCTCTGCATTTAAAAAAAAATGTCATTTTATAAATTAAGTACTTCCAAGTTTGAGATTCAGTTAGAGGTTATAGCTATATGGTCATTCCCATATTTTATAGTTGAACACTGATCAACCGTAATTATTACGTCATTCATTAAGCAACAAATACTAAGTTTTTACATATGCCAGGCACTGTTCTGGGTAATAGGAATATATCAGTGAACAGAAGACAAATATTCATACTTTCATGAAACTACATTCTAGTAATTGTCTAAGGACAAATTGATTTGTCCTTAGACAAATCAAGGACAATTGATTTGGTTTAGTATTCCAATATTCTTAGTATGAAATTGGACTGTCAGATATTTTTCATCCTGCTTGCCAATTCAGATGATTTTGTTATGGTTACCTGGAGCCTACTTCATGTGAAGAATTCTTTTCTAACTTTGAAACAACGTTATGGATGTCTGATTTTGGTTTGGGAGGGGAACTGGTAGCACCCTGAGATTATCAGCCATGGTCATATCTAGCTGATTTCATTTCCCCATTCTTTTACGCGGCTTTTTATTGATAGCTGGGTTAACAGGAGAAGGCTCTAGGGAGTGAGACTGCCAGATTCAAGTTTTATTGCCTCCACTGCTTTCTTGTGATACTGACCAAGTTACTTAACCTCTTTGTATCCAATTTGGCTCTTCCATAAAAATGAGGGAAATAATACCTAATCATAGGATCACTATGAGGAATAAATAAGTGCGTAACACTTAAATACTTAAAACTGTGCTTGGCAGGCAGCATACTTGAAAAGTATTTGTGTTTCTTCTAGTGTTTCAATCAATTCTGAAGTCCAAAAGTTCTGAAAATCAAAAGGTTTTGTTAACTGTTGGATGGCACAGACCTTACTAGAAGTGACTTGAGGCTATTAATTGTCTTTTTCCCATTCTGTGAAAACTCATCATTCTGTTGCTACCACAATTTGCATGGGATGAGGTGTTATATAATGTGGTATTTACTCTTGACTAATAATTTCCAGAACACATTTGGCCTAAAGGTTTTTGGTCAAGTAATGTGGACTGCTACTAATGAAAATCACATTACGTAACTGGACTAAAAATGCCGTGAGTTTGAAGATAAAGAGTAGTAAGTTAATCTAAGTTCTTAAAAACTTGGTGGTGAAATTATTTTTTATCATTTGTAATTTGTTTATTATAAAATGGTTTTAAGAAACATATCCTCCAATAACAAGAAAGATGTTTTTCTCATCTAATTGTAAAGAACTGTGAAAACCATTTTTTTTTTTTGGATAATGCAGTTATCTTTCATTTAGTCAACATTCTCGTTACTGGCTTGTGCAAAGAATTTTTTCAGCAGGAAAAAACAAGCTGAAAGTCACTTATATAGAAGCCTTTGCTACTTAGTTTTAAAAAAATTTATACCCACCCATGGTCCAAAAAATAATTTTATTCTCTTTTCAAAGATAAATAAATAACAAAATATGCTAGCAGTAAAAGTACATTCTTAGCTTACGCATAAGTTGGTTGGTTTAAAGCAAACCAATTGTTGCCTTGTAAAATGACATCGGAATTTTAGAGAATAACATTAGCATTTTAATTAAATTTTATAAAATTAAGTTTTTGTTTATAAATAGAAGAGATAAAAATACCAGTTTTATTTGCATCTGGAAATCTTAGTATTTTGTTGGTGTTGCTTTTCTCTGGAATTCTTAACTAGCTATAAAATTGGAAAATGAACATTTCTGCAAGGTATTGCAAACAAACTTTTTGCTTATTATTATTTTTTAATGTTTAACTTTTTTGAGGACCCACCAAGTTTTCTACAGTGGCTACATCATTTTATGTTCCCACTAGCAAAGCAGGAGGGTTCCAATTTCCCTGTATCCTTGTCAGCACTTAGTATTTTCCATTTTTGCATAGTAGCCATCCTAATGGGCATAACATGTCACCTTAATGTGCTGCCTCAAGTTATTTATTTTTACTTATTGAATGTATTGGGGTGACATTGGTTAATTAAATTATAAGTTTCAGGTGTACAGTTATATAATACATGTATATATTTTATTATGTGTTCACTACCCCACGTCTGCTCCTTACATCACTATTTACTGCCCTGATAATCCTCTTCTGTCTCTTTCTCTCTGGTCCTCACCATACTGTTGTCTGTGTCTGTGAGGTTTTGTTTTTGTTTTTAATCCCTTTTATCCCTTCACCTTTTCCACCCAGTCTTCCAACCCTTTTCCCTCTGACAGCTGGCAGTCTATCTCCATGAGTTTATGTTTTACTTTATTTTGATCATTAAGTTCCACAGGTAAGTTATATGGTATTTGTCTTTCCCCGACTGGCTTATTTCATTTAGCATAATGCTCTCCAGGTCCATCTGTGCTGTTGGAAAGGGTAAGATTTCCATCTTTTACAAGTGAGTAGTATTCCACTTACCAAGCATGGTAAATGTACCATGCTTTTCTACTGTTTTTTATTACAGAAAGAGGAAAAGGTGGGGGTGGGCAGGAGAGAGGGAGAGAGAGAGAGAGAGAGAGAGAGAGCGAGCAAGCGCGAGAGAGAGAGAGAGAGAGAGAGAGAGAGAGAGAGAGAGAGAGAGCGCGCGCGCGAGCCAGAGAGGCTAGGGGGATGTGAGAGTTGAGAGAAACACCAGTGCTTGCTTCAAGTAAGTGCCTTGATCCAGGACCCTACTGGCAATCCAGGCGTGTGCCTTGACTGGAATTGAACCAGACTGACACTCCATCCAACTGAGCCATGTCTACCAGAGATGTACCACAGATTCTTTTTTACCACTCATCTACTAATGGACACTTGGGCTGTTTCAAAATCTTGGCTATTATTGTAAATAATGCTGCAGTAAACATAGGGGTGTATATTTTATTTTGAATTAGAGTTGCAGTTTCTTCAGATATATTCCCAAAAGTGGGATGGTGGTGGGTTCCATTTTTTAAATTTTGAGGTATCTCCACAGTTTTCTGCAGTGGCTGCACCAGTGTGCATTCTCACCAAAAGTGCACAGAGGGTTGTCTTTTCTCCACATCCTTGACAACACTTGTTTGTTGATTTATTGATAGCCATTCTGACAAGTGTGAGGTGTTGTTTATTCTTCTTGAAAAGAGTGTGCCTGTTGCACACACCTTGTTAAATGAGAAACCAACTGCTTATATTACTAGATGATTATACAGATTTCTGGGTAGTGAACCAGCATACTGAATTATGAGGCTGTGTGTTTTTAAAATCTTAAGATCCTTGATGATTCTATTAGGTAGATTTTGAAACCTTTGTATGATACAAATTTTTATATTTATGTTTTATATAAAATGTTGGTGGACCAGCCGACTTTTGTCTTCTTATAACTTAAATTATTTACAACTGAATCTTGCTTAACCCAAAGTATTTTAAGTGCTTGGAATAGAATCACATGTATAATTTTAGTTGACCTTCAAGGGGAGAGGGTGCTAACATTTATTGATAGCCTGCTATTTTCATTAGTGGAGTTAAGAATTTATTAGTTGCTATATCCTAATTTTGCTCTTAATTTGCTTTTAAACATGAAGTATTTAACACTTTTTTGTTAATTCCTTGGGTGTTAAAGTTTGTCCCTTAATGGTGATGCAGTTTCTAATACTTCTTAGTTTTTCAAAAAATTCCAATGAAAGTCTTCATTAAATAAAAGAAAACTCAACCTATATCTAGTACTTGAGTTTAGTTTAAGTTTTGTTAAGTAATTTCTTTGTTTTAAGCAAATACTTTCTTTAGAAGACATTAGAAACTACAGTACTTACGAAATAATGTTAGGCTGATATTAGCTGAATTAATGTTGATTGTTGTTTTGTACTAGTGACCTCTAGTGGCTTTTCGGTTAGGTGATATGTCAATATCGAGTAATTTTTTTTTTTTTTTAGATTTTCATGTTACAAACACATGCAGATTGTTGAATAATCTCAGGTGATAAATAAAATATGGTCCAAATGAGTACCTTTCAACGGTACTCATTTCTTTGAATATCTATATTCAAAGAAAGAAAGCTTACTTTAAAAATCATTAACAAGCCCTGGCTGGTGTGGCTCAGCGGATTGAGCGCCGGCCTGTGAAACATCGGAGTTATCAAGTTTGTGGGCATAGATTCCTCCAAAACTTAAGAATAGAACTACCATATGATCCAGCAAGTTCACTTCTGGGTATTTTTACCCCCAAAATGAAAACACTAGTGTTCATTACAACATTACTTAAAATAGCCAAGATATGGAAGCTCCTAAGTGTCTTGCTAGATGAATAAAAAAAGATGTAGTATATTTGTGCAATAGAATATTACTCAGCCATAAAAAAGAACAAAATCTTGACATTTGCAACAACATGGATGGCTAGAAAGTTTGTTAAAAGAAGTTTAAGGCAAAGAAAGACAAATACAGTATGTTTTCATTTATATATGGAATCTAAGAATAAAACAAAACAAAACACACTTTTAGGCACAGGAAACAACTGGTGGTTATCAGAGGTAAGGGGAAGTGGGGGATAACGGACAAATAAGGTGAAGGAGATAGAGAAGTACAAACTACAGTTATAAATAGGTCACAGGATTCAATATACAGCATATGGAATATAGTTAATAATATTGTAATAACTTTGTATGGTAACAGATAGTTACTGGACTTAGGATGATTACTTTGTGATGCATATAAATGTCAAATCACTGTGTTGTACACCTGAAACTAGTACAGTATTTTACGACAGCTGTACTTGAATTTAGAAAAGTTTGTAAGATATATGGTAATGGAAGAAACTAGAATTTTGGTGGTGAGCATGCAGATATCTAATTATAATGTTTTACACCTGAAATTCACATGTTACTAATCAAAGTTTGTGAGCATGGAGTTTATAATATTTCTTTATTATCCAAATTGTCCCTAGGATCTGTAGTGATGACCCATTTTTTTAATTTCTTTTATTTATATCTTTTCACTCTTCTTGGTTAGCTTGGCTAGAAGTTAATTTTACAATCTTTTAAAAGATTCAATTTCATTGTTTATGGTTTATTGTTTTCCATGTTACTGGTTTCTGCTATAAATTTTATTCTGCTTGTTTTGAGTTAATGATGTTCTTTACTTCCCTAAGATGTAAGCTAACTTGCTTATTTTATTTTTTATATTTAACATTTTGAAATAAATTTATTATTTTTAAAAGATTTTATTTATTATTTTCAGAGAGAGGGGAAGGAAGAGAGGCAGAGAGGGAGAAGGGAGAAAGACATCAGTGTATGGTTGCCTTTCACCGGCCTTCAGCTAAGGACCTGGCTGGAGACCTGGCTTGCAACCTGGTCATGTGCCCTGGCTGGGGAATCAAACCAGTGATGTCTGGGTTTGCAGGCCGGCATCTTAACCACTGTGCCACCAACCAGGGCTAAACTTGTTGATACTAGATCTTTTCTAATCTATACATTCCCCTGTGCTTTCCCACAAGTTTTAATGGTTTTCCTTTTCATTTAGTTAAAAATTCTTAAAAATTTCTCTTTGAACTTTGACTATGTTTCTCTCTTCCTCTCTTTCTCCTCCCCTTCGCTTTCTTTAAAAAATAAATAATCTTTTTTTTATGCTCAAAACCACAAAAGGCAGAAAAAGATGATAAAGATAAAGAACAAATGCAACAAATAGAAAAGCATCTGTCTAGATACAAGGTCAAAAGGTCAGTTGCAGTACTTATCTCTTCTGTCATACGCTTTTTATACCCTTCCAGGTATTTTTGGTTAGGCCATGTGTTTTTAAAGGTTGGTTTTAATGAAATCTCATCTTTTCCTTCTCCTCTGTTCGTAAATTATCTCCCTTTAGCTTCTGTTCAGAAGTTGCTTTAATGTGTGTATGTGTGTGTGGTTTGTACAATATATATATATTTTAAAGATTTTATTATTTCCAGTGAGAGAGGAAGGGAGAGAGGGAGAGAAACATCAATGTATGATTGTCTTTCACCTGCCTCCAGCTGAGGGCCTGGCTGGAGATCTGGCTTGCAACCTGGTTATGTGCCCTGGCTGGGGAATGTTTTTTTAATATACTAGATTCTCTGTATGCAGATGTTTTTTAATATAAAGATAGCAAAAGAAAAGTGAAAACAAGTTGTCACAATAGAAGATTTTAATAGAAGATACTACCTTTTTATAATGTTTTCTTTGTAATCCTTTAGGGTACACTATAAGTTTCAGTTAGTTTGCAGTGCCTTTCTCAGTCACAAAATCAATTACTACTTTCTATTAAACAGAATAAAATGAACTTTTTAAAAGCCCTTTCCATGGCTAATTATGGAATGCTTATGAATTCTGAATATTGGAGTCACATATGGTTCTGTAGTATAAGACTGATACTATAGAAAAACTCAGAATTTCTTGAGTCTAAAAGTGACATATTGAGGTATGAAATTGACGTTTTGCCTTTGTTCCATAACTTAGAATCATAGATGTTAATGTTTTCTTTAGGATCTTAGAGTACAGGGTGAGGCAAAAGTAGGTTTACAGTTGTGAGTATACAAAACAGTTTATTGTTGTTTATTTATGATTATGCTATTTTCCATACGAAGAACAACTGTAAACCTACTTTTGTGCACCCCCCCACCCCCATATTAGGGTCTGAATTTTTCCCATTCCTCCTAGACCATTGTTTATATTTTGAAAATTCTATTTAGAAGTGTTACGTATCTGTCTGTAACTTCTCAGGTGTTAGGAAGTTGTGGAAGATTTTTTATATTTATTTATATATATATATATAGTTTAAGGATAATGGAGAAGATCTTGTTCTGATGACAGTGGGCATTTGTAGCTGGTTTTGTAGCACTTTCTCATTTGAAAAAACATCTACTTGTGTATATAATATTTTTCTTGTGATTTACATGTCAGGAATTAGATCAGTTTTTCATAAAAATTTTTCCTTTACGATTATATGAAATTACTAGTATTAGTGACTAAGGATTAGGTAATTTATAGTATTTTTATTTTTAAAGTGACTGTGTTATCTAACAAAGTTTGATTACTTCTATGAATTTTAAAAATTACTGTCGTTAATTAAAGTGCAGACGTTTACATTTATTGTTTCCTTTTTCTCAGTTCCCTATGTAGAGTTAAGAAAAAATGAAAATAAATGTACCATTTATATTTTTAGGCCCGAATAGCATTTTTGCAAGGAGAAAGAAAAGGTCAAGAAAACTTGAAGAAGGATTTAGTAAGAAGAATAAAGATGTTAGAATATGCATTAAAACAAGAAAGGTATGTGCATCTCATTTTATTATGTGAATAAAATAAATTAGAACATTACTATTCTTTTTTTATATCATTGTACAAGGTATTTGAAAGCTCTTTGAAAGATAAAAAACTTTGCCTAAAATACAAGATGATATTTTGATTTGAGTGTTATGTGAGAAAAGAAAATGAGGTTAAAATCTTTAAATTGACATATCTTTTGTTACATAGAATTTAAGTTTTGGAATTTTATTTTAAAGATCAGGAATTTTCTTTTTTTACTTGGGTGTATACGTTAGTTGGGTAATTTACCTTTTTCCCTTCTTCTGTAGCAATACATTTTTTCCTCCAACTTCTTCCTTTACAATTTAAGTTGAAGAAACATGTTCACATCATGTTATTTGATACTGGAGAAATCTACCAGTAGTTATTTACTGTAGAAGGAAAGGTATTATTTTCTTTCAACAATTTTATTATTAAATTTTCAGGGCAAAATACCACAAATTAAAATATGGCACTGAACTGAACCAAGGTGATTTGAAAATGCCAACCTTCGAATCAGGTAAGCTTTATTCTTCTGCCTGTACTCTACCCCTACCCTTTCCTAAGAGTAATTGCTTTAAGTTTATTTTTATTTAATAGACATATTCTTTTTCCTCCTGTTTTCCTTGGAAAGCATTGGTTAGTCAGATGATTGTTGTACTACTGCCTAGGATTTTGGGGAAAATAATAAAATAATAAAAGTAAGTAGTTGCATCTACATTTCAATTCTGAGGTTATTGTCCTAGTTTCATTGTGTTGAAACCTATGTAAAACTGGGGGTGTATTTTTAGTAGTAATTAGAAGTGAAAGGTAATGAACTAATAACTCTTTTCTACCTGTAGACAATTCATGTCCCTATCTATATAAGCTTCGTTTTTTATTAAAAACTTCTTTTTGTCTATAGGAGCTGTGATTAACTCAGTTTAGCTCTAAAGAAATTGGAAATTTGATTGAATTTGGAAACTGCAGAGGAGGCCAAATAAGGATAAAAGAAGGAAAAAATTATTTCCAGTCGACCTTGCTTCTTTCTAAACAAATAGTGAATAGTGAGCTTGAGAGGAGCATCTGATGAACAGTTACACAGGGAAGGGTGGGCTGGAAAAGGCTAGCAGTCTAATGTCAATTTTAGGGTTCTACATGATTGCAATTTGAGTAGTCAAAGTCTCATGAGTTATATTTTGGATTTATACAGTGTTTGGGAATATTACTGGCAATTTCTAAGGTATATTTAGAACCCGTTTATAGATATACATTTTGATGGTACAAACTGAATTCTATGCTGTTGTTGGAATGTTGTTTACTAAGATAAGAAAATTACATCTTTTTGGATACATCCATTTTTTTTTTTCTTGTAGTTGTCTCCATATCTAAAACATCAAAGTCTGTATGGTAGGGACAGTAAAATTTATGTTGAATTTTTTTTTAGGTAGGTAGGTAGGTAAGTAAATTTTACAAATTTAGTTAATTGGTTTGAGTTTGATAATAAGTACTTAGAACTAGGCCCAGAAACACTTCATACATATAACCTGCAGTTGATTTATTTGTGAGTTTTCTCCACTTTCTAATATGGCTAGTGTGTTCAGAAAATAAGTAGTCACTTTCTAGAATTCAGTGGCTCTCCTCCAACTTGGTCTATGATATGTGAGGAAGGAGGCTGGTTGCAGCCACATTGTTCCTGGAACCTGAGTCAGAACTAGCTAGTCTTAGTGCAACAGTGGGTCTAAAGCAAAACCATTTAGCATGTAATTTCTCCTGCCCACAACTGAAGGCATATAAAAGCAGAATTTTAGACTTGCCTTAAACTATTAAAACTTTCTCAAATTGAGGAATAAAATAACATCCAAATATTTTATTTATAGGAGACACAATAATAACAAAGTACATTGTTTGGGGGGCGGGGGTGAACAATGGGGATGGTCAGAAACACACCATGTAGACAAAGTGGGATAAAACCATTAACATCAAAGTTATAGAGATTAACATGGAATGACTCAGCGTTGCCTTTTATATGCCCAAAATAAAGCAAAATGTAAAAAAAGAAGATATGCAAAATAACAATTTGGTAAAAATACAAGATATGCATGTTTTTATAACTCCTGTCTCAATAATGCCACTATATGTACCATAAACCTGACCCTACATAAAGGGTTGTGCCCAACTATGTCCAGCACTCTTTTATTCTTACATTTAGATTTTAAAAGACTGTAACAATAGAAAAATGAGCAAACTGCTTGAAAGGGCACCTGATAAAGTCAGGTTTCCAAACGGCCAAAAAGCGTATGAAATGATGCTCAATTTTATCAGTTATTGAAGAAGTACAGCTTAAAACCATGGTGCAGTATAGTTAGGCACCTAATAGAATGGCTAAAATAAAAAGGAGAAAGCCAGGTGTTGATGCAGATGTGAAACAAACAGAACTGTAGACATTGTGGTATTGTATTGGGATTGTAAATTGATAGAACTCTGGAAGTGTTATGTCAATGGTATTACTAAAGGGATTATGACATGCCCTGTGACAAAGTAATTCCATCCTAGGTGTTCCACTCCCTTAAATGCGTACATGTTTTCATCATAGACTTTTGTAAGAATGTTAATGGTATGATTATTTTTAATAGTAAAAAAAATAGAAACAACATGAACATTCCTCAGCATTAGAGTGCACAAATTGTAATGTTTTAAGCGTAGCAGAATGCTATTTAACAACAAAAGTTAAACTAAAAAACCTGACAACATGGATGATTAACATAATCATGAGATTGAAAATGGATATAATTAATTAATGTCACTAAATTAAAACCTTAATCTAGTTTTTAGAATTCGGGTTAGTGTTGATGTTCTGGAAGTCTCTAGTGACTGAAAATGGCAAAGGAAAACATTTGGGATGCTGACAATGTTTTGTTTCTTCATTTAGGTACTGGTTACATGGGTGTATTCAAAAATTCATTGAGCTGTATGCTTACAATGTACTTCAAGGATATCCTTAGCATTATTTATAATAGTGAATAATGGAAACTGATTTCAACATTAGGGGACTGGTTAAATTTTAATAGGTATATACTTTCTGTGAAATATATAATTTTATATGATGTTAATCTATTGCCATAGAGAGAATATGCAGGATACAGGGTGAAAAACAGCTTATAGCACAGTGCACATATGGCCCTCCCACCCCTGCTTTTTTTTAAGGTGGGGAGAAATTTATATGTGTATTTTCTGATGGAAAAATATAGAATGATATATATAATCTTAAATACTAACTTCTGGGCAATTGTATTCTTTTTTAATGTATTTCTTTTCTTCAGTGATTATGTTATATGTGATTTAAAAATAAAATACAAATCTAAGGATATTTATTCACAGCTTAACTGATCTGAAATTATACTATTTATTAAACTTTTAAAATACATACACTTTTTTGAGAATAAAAAATGTTTTTTACCTGTAGTAAAAACTATTTTCTGGTATAACTTCCAGTTCTAAAAATGAGGTTGACTTTATAAAGTCTTGTGAAATAGACTTAGAGTCTACTGATACCAATGCAAAATTAAGTTATTATAAATACCTAATTCAGTTTTAGATATACCTCATTTCCTAACAGTGTAGCTTTTGAATAACTAACATAAATACTAACTATATCCTTTTAATTTGAGAAGCATTCAACTTAGCATAATTCTGGTGGTTAAGAAATTATTATAATACTGAATTTCAAAGCTTGGAGTTTTCATTTTTGAATCCCTGACAGTTATCAACATTCCCAATTTTAAAACAAGGAATGTGGTATATAAGTGTTTGGTTTATTGGGACAAACACATTTGAAATGACTGTGGTCCATAGTAAATAGTCAATTGAAGTTAATTTTCTTCTGCCCTTAATGGTGTTTAGGTGTATTTTTGTGAGACTTGGCCCCTTAGAAAACCTTGTCAGTATTTCCAATAGTTGAAATAATGTGTATGAAACTTGTCTTTTTTTGTTGTTAATTTTTAGAAGAAACCAAAGACACAGAGGCTCCCACAGCGCCTCAGAATAGCCAGTTAACGTGGAAGCAAGGCAGACAGCTGTTAAGACAGTGAGTAATGGCTCATTTTCAGCTTTAAACCTAGGTATGAAGTGCTTATATTCAGCCACTTTTTAAGTGAAAAATTATTTAATGATGATGGGACAATGCATATATAGTTTTCATACTGCTTTTTTAATGCTTTGTTAGATGCTCGGGTTGTTTTAAAGTTTGTTTCCTCTGAATGTTTCTCATGATAATGCTGGGGTTTTTTGTAGTTGTTTTTCTGTGGGGTAGAATGTTGTCAAGACTGGATGCTTTGAAGTCCAAACAAAAAAAAGTACATAGATTTTATACTTGTAGATACTCTCGTTTCCATTGCTGCAAAGTTCACATATTTGACTTAAGTGAGACTGGTTTAGAGAAAGAATTTAACTGGTTGTCTGAAACTTTAGACCTGGCTTACCAAGTCCTACCTTTACTTGAATTTTTGAGGAACCTTTTTGCAGTTTGAATTCTTTATTGTATTAGAAATATTTCTATGGCAAATATCATTGTCTTTGATTTACATGGAAGGGCCACAAAAAAAACCACAAACAGAATTATCTCTGGAAGTGGTACCCTTGTAGTACAGGTTTCCCCTGTGGGGTGTAGTACAGGTTTCCCTGTACCCTGTATCAGTGTGTTGGCTGGTGGTGTTGTAAGAGTCTATGTTTGGCCTCAGTGAAGTTTTTTGGAGAGTGTGTTTGCCCATTTCACAATGGGTGACTTATGAGCACACCAGCCTACACCATGCTGAGTGTTCAGTAGTTTTTGACCAAAGTGGCAAGAACCCCGTGCCTTATCATCCCTGTTCACTGGATCTCATGCTGAGCTACTTTTTTTTGATTCTTCGGATAGAGAAAGCCCTTAAAGGGAAATATTTTGCCAGTGTGGAAAGGTGAAACAAAAAACGGCAAAAACACTAAAAAAGCATCCAAATCAACAAGTTCGAAAACTGTTTCTAGCATGGAAAAAATGTCTCAGTAGGTGTATTGCATCATAGTGATTGAAGTTTATAAACATATTAGAATAAATACCGATTTTTTTATAAATAAAATTCCTTTTTGGGGGGAGTTTGACCCCATATTTGTTCTTTTCCCTATGTTTTGAAAACTTGGTACTTGTGGACTCTTGATGTCCTGGGGCAAGTTAAAATTATTCAACTTTCTCAACTCCAGACATCTTTAACTGCACTTTCAGTAACCCAGTGTGGTCAGACCCCTGACCTTGTTACTATGTTGAACTACCCTACCTCTAAAACATTCCATAACCCGACAGTTATCGTATATTCCACTTCTCACTCTAATTCCCATGTTTTTGCCCTCTGACTTTACCTTGATTTTAAGGCCCTGACTATACTTTTTTCCTTCCCTAGCTCCTCTCTATGATTGGTTTTATTTTATTTTTGTTGTAGGTTTGTTGTGTGTGTGTGTGTGTGTGTGTGTGTTAATTTCCCTGGCTCCAGTTTAGACTCTATGATCCATCACCCTTTTGCTATGGCCCTTTGCTTTTCATGCTGTCTACTTCTTATCCCTCTCTCACTAGTCATTCTACTATATCTGCTTGCAATACTCCCAGCCCTAGTTCAATCTGTCATGCTTCTTCTAAAAACTTCTTGGAGAAAAATTATAGTATATAAATGCCAGTACATATTCATGATTTCCTGTCTAAACATTGAAGAGAGCTGTTCTCCACTGCCCTGGTCACCTCCTTCCTCCCATTGCCCTCAGTGGAGATTTTAAGCTTTTATCACATGTCAGCCCATTTTCCCTTGCTGTCATTAGAGCACCTCTGGTTCCACTTTGCTGAAATTAGGAAGACTGTCAGGTGAAAACTCCATTAACTTTTTGCTTTCCTTTCTGTAAGTTTGTTTATTTATACATTAAGATTTTATTTATTATTTTTAGAGAGAGGGGTAGGGAGAAAGGCAGTGAGGGAGAGAGACATCAATGTATAAGTTGCCTTTCGCCTGCCTCCAGCTATGGATCTGGCTGGAGACCTGGCTTGCAACCTGGTTATGTGTCCTGGCTGAGAATTGAACCAGCGACTTTTGGGTTCGCAGGCTGGCGCCTTATCCACTGTGCTACCAGCCAGGGCTGTAAATATATTTAAACCTTATATTTATCTCCTCAGTTACTAAGGTTTCATTCAAAGAGGAATTTATTAATCTGAACTCTCAGTGACTAAAACTCAAACTAGTTCTAGAAAGAACATACTATTGGGAAGGATGATGGGTTAGCTAGCAGAATTGAGGGAAGTGCTAGATAACTGTCAGGAAGACGAGTTGGAGTAGCACTGAGAAATTCCCAGGGACAGGAAACCCGAGGATCTGTTCTATTCTCTGACGTTCTACTCTTCTGTGTATCAGTTTTATTCTTTTCTACTGAAAATCACTTTCTCCAGGAGGCAGGATACTCCCTATTTTACTCAAAATAATTTCTGCAGATTATAATTGGCTTGATTTGATCAAATAACTCCCCTTGTGTCAGTTATTTTTACCTGGATTGTGGAATGTCTTGGCTGTTCACTCAGATCACATGGTTACAATGTGGTGGAAATTATTTCCTCCAAAAGAGGATTGCATTTCTTTGGAAGAGTACTACAGCTGTAGAGAAATCGTTGTATAGTACTTCTCTCATAAATGCCTAATCCTATTGCCTGAATTATATTCTGTCTCTTCTCACATTTCTCAAATAGAAGTTGATCTGTCCATAATCTTCCTCGTTCAGTTCTCAACAGTCTACTCTTGTTTTCCATTTTGATGTTTCACTGAAGCTATTACCACAAACGTATTTAAAATACCTGTTTTTGGTTCACATTTGATCTTCTGAAAACATTCGACATTAACTGTTCATTCCATTTTTGGAACTTTAATCCTTAAAAAAAATTTTTTTTTTAAAGATTTTATTTATTTTTAGAGAGATGGGAAAGGAGGGAGAGAGAGGGAGAAACATCATTGTATGAGAGACACATTGACTGGTCACCTCTTGTACACCCCCAGCCAGGGACCCAGCCCACAACCCAGGCATGTGCCCTGACTGGGAATTGAACCGGTGACCTTCAGGCCAGCACTCAATCCACTGAGCCACACCAGTCAGGGCTCCTTAGTTTCTTGATACCAATATTTGCTATCATTCCTCCCCTCAAAAATAATCTGTGTCTAAAGTACTTCCTTTTAATTTTCCTAAGAGTTTCTCTTAACTCATTTAGCCCTTTGGATATTTGTGTATACAGGCTTTCTGTTCTAACACTTTTTCTGTGGATAACTTCATTTAAATTAATGGCTTCAAACACCAGCAAACACTGATGAATGAGTCACAAACCTATATACCTAGTCCAACCTCTGTTGAGCTTTTGACCTTATCATTGTGCCTAAAAAACATGGTCACTTCCATAGACATTACATAATTATCTGGTAAGTAACCAAAAACCAGTTTCTGATCCTTTATTCTTCATTTCATTGAATAGAACCACCATCCAAATATACAAGCTAGAAACCTGAAAAATTTCCAAAATTCTTACATCATCTTTTATTCTAATACCATATTTATTAGTGCACCAAGTCACTAAGATTATATTTTGCTGATTTTTCTCATGTTTGTTTTTCTTTTCTTCAGATTTACTTCTGGCTGTGTTAGTATCCTAATCAGTCTAGTCTCCCCATCTTTACCTTTCAACTAAAAATGTTTTGCTCTTCTCCCAGCAGTGTATGAGTCTCCTTTGTATTATTCCTTAGCATATCAAATACTTCAGGAAGAAATTAAAAAAAAATTATTTTTAATCCTCACCCAAGAATGTGTTTTGATTTTTTTTATTAAAGGGGGAGAGGCAGAGGGGTGGGGGTATCAGTATGAGATAGAAACATTGGTCAGTTGCTTTCTGTGTAACACCCTGACCAGGGATCAAACCCACAACTTTTTGGTGTATGGGGTGATGCTACAAACCACCTGAGCCACCTATCCACAGCAGCAAGAAATTTTTAAATTTGTCACACAAAAGCCATTCATGACCTATCATTGATACTTATGTCATAATCTGATCCCTTCTTTTTTAGTGTGTCTTTCTGGATCCTAGATGAAGTACTCTGGTTTAGATATACAGAAAGCTTGCAGACCACTAGATGATAGGAATGCAGAGAGGTGATAGATTCCAGAAGGACAACTGACCTGTCCATCTACCTCAGGCCAAAACTTAGGTTTAAACGTAGCATGTCAGTATACGGACGTTTATTTCTGCTCATTCCTTACCACTTTCTAAGACTTTTTCAAAAACACATATGTATCATGAACTCCAGAAAGCCTTTAAGGCTCTAGGGCTTTTTACGGTTCAATAATTGGCCCTTGATTAGTGTTGACCATACTAATATTTGCTTTCTTAATTAAATTTTGGTTTGTAATTGGTCTTATTTTCTTAAAACTAGAAATAGACTGAAGAGAAGACAGTTATTGAGGCAACAGAAGAGTATATTTTATTGGATTACGGGTTTTTCTAAAATCCTTTGATGTCATTTTGACTTGTTTGCAGGTGGTAGCAATATGTGGGGTTTATTTAATTTTTAAATTTTCTCTTACAGATATCTTCAGGAAGTAGGTTACACAGATACCATATTAGATGTTCGATCTCAGCGGGTAAGGTCATTACTTGGACTGTCCAATTCAGAACCAAATGGATCAGTAGAAACAAAGAATTTAGAACAAATCCTGAATGGAGGTGAATCTCCTAAGCAAAAAGGACAAGAAATTAAGAGGTATGGTTTATAATTTTAGGTTAACATTGTTTTTACAGTGGATATTATGAATCTCTTTAACTTCTTGTGACTACTATTAACAATTTCTAAAGCAGGCAGTGTTCAAATTTAAAAAATTTTCTTCCTGTAAATGGATTTTAGAGAAAGGGAAATGGAGGCAGGGAGAAAAAGAGAGAGAGTGAGAGAAACATCAGTTTGTTCTTATATTTATGCATTCATTGATTGATTTTTTTTTTTTTTTTAAGATTTTATTTCATTATTTTTAGAAAGAGGGGAAGGGAGAGAGGCAGAGAGGGAGGGAGACATCAATGTATGGTTGCTTTTCACCTGACTACAGCCACAGACTGACTGGAGACCTGGTTTGCAACCTTGTTATGTGCCCTGGCTAGGGAATCGAACCTGCGACCTTTGGGTTTGCAGGCCGGCGCCTTATCCACTGTGCTACCAGCCAGGGCCCATTGATTGATTTTTGAACTCCCAATGATGGGATGATGTTCTAACAAACTGAGGTGCCCAACCAGGGCTAAATTTTCTATTTAGGTGCTTTTTATATTTATATATATTAAAACTTGATGCCATGAGAATTACTATAATTCTGGAATAGGTGTAGAATTAAAATTTGAGTTTTTTCACATGTACTGAGAGTGAGTTTTATGTAGTGAACTTATGTAGTTTCAGTTATTTTTGTATCCTGATTTAAAATTTTTTCCTAGAGTATTTTCAATAAATTATATTGCTACTGTCTAACCATAATAGCAGTGGTTTTACTTAGACACTAATGTGAAAGGAACAAGGCTTTCCATTGTGTTTCAGCTCAGAAAGCTACTAAATGTTCTTTTTTAATTTAATGTCTCTTGAAATTTAATTCACATACCATAAATTTCATTTAAATTAATATGGTTTAATGTTTTCAGGCTAGTTAGTCATAGAGTTGTTCAGCCATCACCAGAGTCTTAAGTTTTGGAAATTTTCGTTACCCCAAAAAGGAACCCCATACTCATTAGCTGTCATGCCCCATACTCTCCTATATTCCTCTCGCTCCCCTAACCCTAGACCACTTTACTAATTAACTTTCATTTTTTAAATATTTGCCAATTTTGGACTATTCATGTAGTTGTTTTTTTTAGTAGCTTCATTTAGCATATTTTAGAGGTTATCCATGGTATAGCACAGATCAGTAATTTCTTGTTATTGTCAAGTAATATTCTGTACTGTGTATATACCACATTTTGTTTGTTCATTACTTGTCCAGTTGATAGATCTGTGCAAATGTGGTTCCACATTTTGGAATAATTAATAATGCCACGTTAAACATTGGTGTTCAAGTTGGGCATATTTTTAATTCTCTTTGGTATATACTTAGGATTGGAATTACTGAGTCATATGGTAACTCTCATTACCTTTTTGAGGAATTTCCAGACTTTTCCTAAGTGGCTGAACTATTTTAACATTCTTACCAGAATTTGAATTCTAATTTCTCTACATTCTTGTCAGCAGTTGTTGTTTACTACCTACCATTTATACTTTTGTTTAATACAGACTGGATAAATGCAAGAAATCAAGCAGGTATACTTTTTTCATTTTTAATCATTAGATACCGTGTTGAATAACATAGGTTGAAAGGACAAAGAAAAGTAAAAGAAGATGGGGGTAAAAAACTCAACGAGTTCATTGAGTTCATTTAGAGCTCAAGAAATTAATATGTACAGTTTATAAACTAGCATTTCATATATATTTTCTGACATACAGTTATTGAAAACATTTTCTATAACTTTTCAAAGACTCTTTATATACTTTTAGAGAGAGGGGAAGGGATAGAGGCAGAGAGGGAGAAAGAGACATCAATGTACGGTTGCCTTTCACTTTATGCAAATTCCTTGGGCAGAGAACTGTCTTAGAGCTGTAACTAGAGAAAGCTATTTTGCTTCTTAGTCATTGATCCAGCTTACCTGTGAACCTCCAGTAGTTCCTCTTCCTCTTTTTACTGTTTGGAAACTTGCCAAATTTGTGGGACTAAAGAATAATGGAAAAAGTAAAGGTTAAATAAAATTAAATTAATGCAATTAGGAATAATAGAAAGAAGAAAAAGAATGAGGCAATTCAAGTCCCAAAATGCAGGAAAACTCTAAAAGCTGAGGAATGAGAGGTACCAGGTACATCTGGGGTCAGGTTTAAAGGGGCTGTGAATAGAGAATTAGTTTAAAGTTTATGTAAGAGGCATTTAGAATCTCATATCCCTCTTTTTTATCTGTGCTGAAGCCAGTTGAACACCTCTCCCCCTGTCCCAAAGAATGGTGATATATTTTCTGGTGAAGTAGAACCAGTGATTCTATTTCTTAAGAAATTAAGCAACTATAGGGCCAGTTAGTGTATTGTAAACCAGATTATATAAAAATCTCCAGCGGATCAGTGCAATTCCCTGTTTTCTTTTATTGTTTAGCCTCATATGTTGGCAGCCGGTCTTCCAGGCAGGAAGATACTGAAATTGATCAGATTAATAGAAGAGACTTACTGAAATTTACAGTTAGGATCTGCAAGGGAAATGGATAGGCTTTTGTCCTATCATGGAAAAGTAAAACCAGCTGTTTGATGAGCCTCATTCAAGTACACAGAACATCCAGTTATCTTTTTAGTGCCTCACATTTAACTGTGAACATTTAAGACTTTAATAGGAAAATTGGAGAACAAAGGTCCAAAAAGAAAAAGCCCAGAAAACAGCAGAAGACTTTCAGAAAACTGAAATTAATCTTTGAGGCAACAGAGAAAAGATAATACAGCTATAAAACAAATAGGATGTTATTTGAAAAGGTTTCATTAGAGATCAAGAAAGAGCTAATAAAAATTAAAAATTGTGATACAAATAACTTCTGTGTAAAACTTGAAAGATAAGGACTCTCCCAGAAAAGGGAAAGAGAAAGGGTTGGAAGGCTTAGGAAAATTCAAAATCTGTCCAAGAGAGCCATTATCTGACTGGAGTTTCAGAAAGAAAGAAAGGATCAAAATGGTATTAAAAAGATTAAATATGTGACTTGCAAATACTTTCTCCAAATCTATGGACTTGTCATTAAATTATCTTTAACAGTGTCTTTCTAAGAGCAAGTTTTAAATTTGGGGACATCTGATTCATCAGTTCTTTTCTTTGATGGATTGCACTCTGTTTGACTTTTAAAACTTTACACATGTGTTACTGTGATCAAATACATATTTAAAACCTAAAATATGTGTTCTTATTTAGAGACAGAATTTATCAAAGTTCAAAACAAAATTTTTATATCTTAAATTTACTACAGCAGGTCCTCAAATAATATTGTTTCCTTTGATGTTATTTTGATGTAATGTTGATAAAATGCTGTAGGCACTAAACATTTTTTTGTCAATTAGCCTTTGATAAAATTGGTCTTGTATTTCAGTTTCCTTAGAGTTACAGAATCTGTGGACAATATTGTGTCAGGACCTACTACTATAGATTGTATTCTTTTGTCAAGTATTTCTTTGCCTTTTATTTAATCCTTAGGTATTAAATTTATTATAAATGCTGAGCTGAAAAATGTGTGTATTATTATTGTTGTGGGTTTGTTTTGTTTTTTTCTAATTGGAAACACCATCTCTTTGTAGTCAGTATTTATACAGATCCTTAAACAGTGTGCTGGATTATGCAGAATGTATTGTAGTAGCCTATTAAAACCCTATACCATGTTAAAGTGCTATTTAAAAAGTCTGAATTTTGTTCATAATTTGGACTCATAAAATCAGTCAGGGAGGAAAAAAACTATAAGTTTTAGATTATAATTTTTTTTGTTACCATGCACTCTTAGTGTTGATAAAGGCATTAAAGATCATCTAGTTGAGCTCCCACATTCTGTGCCCCACTCTCCCCCCGAAATTGAAGCCAACAGGTTTGAGTGACTTGGCAAACAGGCAACTAGTAAATGCAAAAGACACTTTAATTGTGGAACTCTGTGTTTAGCTGAAATTTGCGCTGTTGTGTTGCTGCCTCTGTTGTTTATCATGTAAACAACTATTTGAAAAACCTTTTTGGTATGTAGAGGAGGACTTCAGATGATAGTTAAAAAAGTGACTTGTAAGTAGATAAAAATAGGTTATTGTTATTGCCTGTTAAATGAGTGGTTTTTTGAAAGTATTTTTTTTAGTATGTTAAGGATCTCATTTTCCCAGGTAAGAAAATTCGTGAAATAGATTGGAAGGTTCTAAAACTGGTTTACCATAACTTTACATCAGGGCAGCCTGATAAATTAAACTTTGATTTTAGCTTTCAGACATTTGGGCCAAGCTATAAGAGGTTGTAGAGTTATAAGAAATGTTAAATTTAAGCTGCTCATGATAGCATTTTTTTTTTTTTCCTTCAAATTTTATTGTTGTTGTATTACATCCATCCCCTTTTTGCTCCCTCTGTCCCCCCACCCACCCACCCATTCCCCCCAAAGTCAATCCCACCTGTTGTCCATGTCCATGGTTCCTTTATACTAGGTTCTTGTCTAAGCTGCTCCCCATCTTTGCCTCTACCTCTCCCTCCCCCCTACACCGTTCCCCTGACCACTGAAGG
>PVIW01013052.1:0-22410 GCA_004026585.1 Noctilio leporinus | reverse complement strand
AGTCAAGGAACTAGTATAAATGACCCACAGACATGGACAACAGGGTGGGGACTGACTGTGAGAAACGCAATGGGGGGAAAATGGGACTTTTTTTTTATTGTTATTATAGAACAACAATTAAAAAATAGAAAAGAATTTACAGTGAATCAATAGTAGAGTAGATGACACTGAGAATCAAATCAGTGATTTGAAACATAAGAAGGAAAAGACACCCAATCAGAACAGAAAAAAAAAAAAAATCAAAAAGTATGAAGATAATGTAAGGAATCTCTAGGACAACTCCAAGCATAGCAACATTTATATCATGAGGATGCTAGGAACAAAAGAGAGCAAGAAATTGGAAACCTATTTGAAAAAATAACAGAAAACTTCCCTTATTGGATAAAGGAAATGGACATGACATACAAGTCCAGGAAGTTTAGAGTCTCAAACAAGATAAACCCAAAGGGGCCCACGCCAAGACACATCACAATTAAAATGTAAAAGGTTAAAGACAAAGAGAGAATCTTTTCTTTTCTTTCTTTTTTTTTTTTTAGGTCAATTTTTAAAAAAGATTTTATTTATTATTTTTAGAGAGAGGGGAAGGGAGAGAGGCAGAGAGGGAGAGAGGCATCAATGTGTGGTTGCCTTTCACCTGCCTCCAGCTATGGACCTGGCTAGAGACCTGGCTTGCAACCTGGTCATGTTGCCCTGGCTGGGAATCGAACCAGCAACCTTTGGGTTAGTAGGCTGGCACCTTATCCATTGTGCCATCAGCCAGGGCTTAAAAAAGATTTTATTCATTATTTTTAGAGAGGCGGGGAAGGGAGAGAAACATCAGTGTATGGTTGCCTTTCACCTGCCTACAGCTACAGACCTGGCTGGAGAACTGGCTTGCAACCTGGTTATGTGCCCTGGCTGGGAATCACACCAGTAATACTTGGGTATGCAGGCTGGTGCTCAATCCGTTGAGCCACACCAACCAGGGCCCAAAGAGAGAATCTTAAAAGCAGTTAGTTACCTATAAGTGAGATCCCATTAAGACTGTCAGCTGATTTCTCTAAAGAAACTTTGAGAAAGGGTTGGCAAGAAATGTTCAAAGTGATGAAACGCAAGGACTCACAACGAAGATTATTCTACCCAGCAAAGCTATCATTTAGAATTGAAGGATAGCTAAAGAGCTTCCCAGACAAGAAACGCTAAATAAGTTAATTACCACCAAACCAGTATTACATAAAATGCTAAAGGGTCAAAAAGGAGAGTGGGGAGGAGGAAGGAGGGAGAGAATGGATAAGGAGAGGAGGGAAGGAGGTGAAGAGCAAATGTGAACAATAAAATGGCAATAAAAACATAACTATCAACAATTGAATCTAAAAATCAAAATAGATGAAAGAGCAAAACAGAAATGCACTCTTAGATACAGAGAACATACTAAAATAGTTGCCAGATGGGAGAGTGCTGAGGGGATGGGTGAAAAAGGTGAAGGGATTAAGAAATACAAATTGCCAGCCCTGGCTGGTGGCACAGTGGACAAGGTGCCAGCCTGGGACCCCAAAGGTTACTGGTTCATTCCCAGCCAGGGCACATGTAACCATGTTGCAAGCCAGGTCTACAGCCAGATCTGTAACTAGAGGCAGGTGAAAGGCAACCATACATTGATGTTTGTCTCCCTCTCTCCCTTTCCCTCTCTCTAAAAATAATAAAATCTTAAAAAAAAAAAAAAAAAGAAATACACACTGGTAATAACAGAATAGTCATGGGGATGTAAAGTACAGCATAGAGAATATAGTCAGTAATAGTCTAATAACTATGTATGATGTCAATAGCAATGAAATTTATCAGAATGATCACTTGATAATCGCTGGGGTGTACACCTGAAACTAATATAATATTGTATGTCAATTCTAATTGAAAAATAAAAAATGATTGAAAAAACATTTTTATATATTTAAAAAAGTCATCTAAAAAACCAAAACCCTTAATTTACACCTCAATGAATGGAAAAGAACAAAAACAAAACTAAGCCCTGGCGGGTGGCACAGTAGATAAGGCACCAGCCTGCGAACCCAAAGGTCACTGGTTCGATTCCCAGCCAGGGCAACATAACCAGGTTGCAAGCCAGGTCTCCAGCCAGGTCTGTAGCTGGAGGCAGGTGAAAGACAACCATACATTGATGTTTCTCTCCCTCTCTGCCTCTCTCCCTTCTCCTCTCTCTGAAAAATAATAAATAAAATCTTAAAAAATAATAATAAAAAAAAATTTTAAACAGCTGGATTTTTTCAAGTTTGTCAAGAAAATTGACAAACTTTTAATGGATTAACTAAGAAGAAGAAAAAGAAGGTGCAAATAAAGTCAGAAATGATAGAGAAGTTATTACAACTGATCCCACAAATTAAAAAGATTATAAGAGACTCCTATGAATAACATACACCAAAACTGAGTAACCCAGAAAAACATGGATAAAGTCCTATGAACATAACCTACCAAGACTAATAGTGAAGAAAGAAAAACCTGCCTAGCCTAGTAGCTCAGTTGGTTAGAGCACTGACCCTGATGCATCAAGGTTGTGTGTTTGATTCCTGGGGTCAGAGCACATACAAGAAACAGCCAATGGATGCATAAATAAATGGAACAACAAATCCATGTTTCTCTTTCCCTTCCTCTCTCTCTAAAATCAATCAATAATTTGTTTTTAGTTTTTAAAAAGAAAGAGAAAATCTGAACAGATTTATAACTAGAAAGTAGATTAAATCAGTAATCACAAACCTCCCAAAAAACAGACACATACACAAAGGCCAGGTCTGAGTATTCTAAAACCAAAATCAGAAAAAGATACAGGAAAACTACAGGCCAATAATTCTGTTGACTATAGATGCAAAAATCCTAAACAAAGTGCTGCACTGTTGATGGGAATCTAAAATGGTGCAGCTGCTATGTAAAAGAGTTGAGGGTTCCTCATAAAATTAAAAATAGAACTACCACATGATTTGGCAATTTCACTTCTATCCTAAAGAATTCAATGCAGTGAAAAAAAATTACTTCTATGATATTCCTGCCAAATATGCATAATCTGAATCCAATTATTAGGAAACATTAAACAAACTCAAATTGAGGGATGTTCTATAAAATAATTGGCCTACACTCTTCAAAGTTGTCAATATCATAAAAAAGAGAAATGGAGAAACTTTTCCAGATTAAAGACTAAAGAGACATGACAACTGATTATACCATATGATCCAAGATTCTCTTTTCTACAAAAAATATTAATTGGAACAACTAAATCTGATAAAGTCGGTAGTTAGATAATAGTATTATATCAACGTTAATTTTCTGATCTGGATTCTGTTTTTATAAAATACTGAAAATGACCCGGGGAAAAAAGTAGGGAAAAATGATGATGCAAATATAGTATTGGGGAATCTGAGTGAAGGGTTTTGGAAATACTTTGTACTACTCTTGCAATTTTTCCATTAAGTAAAATATTATGTTTTATTTTAAAAACATACAAAATACTATATGGATAAATACATATGTATAGAGGGATATGGGGAAGACAAACAAGATATCTGAATTTTATCCCTAATATTCCTAATATTTTGCTTCTCTAAAAAATAAAAAAATGCTAGTATTATTAGTTCGGAATAAAGAATAGCAGATATTTGTTAATTATTGTGCAGTGAAGAATTTGGCTTGGCCCTGGCTGGTGTGGCTCAATGGATTGAATGCTGGCCTGCAAACCAAAGGGTCACTGGTTCTATTCCCAGTGAGGGCACAGGCCCGGGCCAGGCCCCGAGTTGGGGACATGTGAGAGGCAATCACGTATTTGTGTTTCTCTCCCTCTCTTTCTCCCTCCCTTCCCCTCTCTGAAAATAAATAAAATCTTAAAAAAAAAAAAAATTGACTTGCTGTGACTCTGGGAAATAACTTCTAAACCACTAGAATTTCCCAAGAGCCTTTGTTAGGAGTGTCTTTGTTATTCATGGTGGACCCCAGGCCATACTGATACTTTACAGTTGGGGAGGTGCTCAGGTGGGCCCCTAGAGAGTTGATGCTAACAACTGATTTATAATGGGAGCATGTAGCTCCAGAAAGACCCATCATATGATTACAGGTTTGAGACTTTGATCTACATAAAATCAGCCCAATCTCCTGGGAGGGCAGGGGAGTGAATACTGAGTCACATGAGTAATGATTTCATCTACCACGCCTCATTAAAAAACCACCAAAGAAAACTTTGGACCCCAAAGTTAGGGTGAGCAGCCTTGGTTTCAATCCTCTTTCTGTACTGTCATGTTCGAGGGCTGGCCATGCATTCTTAAGAACAAAGAAAGCTTCACGTTTGGAATCTTCCCAGGCCTTTCCCTATGCATCTCTCCCTTTGGTGGGTTCCAATTTGTGTCCCCTTGCTATAATAAAATTGTAATCATAAACGTAGTGCTCTCCTAAGTTCTGTGAGTCATTGTAGTGAATTACAGACCTGAGGGTGGTGGTAGGACTCCCAGAGATTTGAAGTCACCTACATAGTTAGAAAGAAGGGAGGGCCCTGGGGACCCCTGACCTTACAGGTAACATCTTAAGTGAAGGTGATCTCTTGGGAGACTGTGATCTTAACTTTCAGTTTGGCCTATACTTTTTTTAAAAGTTAACATTAGAATAAAGTTTATTTCTCATTTCTGGTAATAGTTTTACTGTTGTGTCCTCATCAACTGTAGAAAAGCTTCACTTCTCCTTTTAATGTTTTCCTTTTATCCTATCATTGTACAGAACTACAAGCATTCATTCTGTTATCTGTATTAATTGACTGGGTTTACTTGTAATAGTGGAAGGTGTACAAGGGAGTGAGTGGGAAATCAAAATAGATTTACAGCTCAATGCCTGTTCCCATTGCTGTAGAATGTGCTGCCTTACAATGTGGTTCCAGACCTGAGCTTCTCTGGTTTCTCAAAAGGTTGCTTCACAGCCCACTGTCGCCAATAGACATAGTTCCTGCTTTCTAAGAGGATGCACTCTGGACTCCCCTGGGCATTTCCCCACTTTTTTCTGTTCCCTCAAATAGAACACTTCAGCACTTTTCAGTCCTCGCCCAGTTTATAGTCTTAGGGTGGGTGGGGCCTTCTCATTCTGGGACTGAGTATTTGGAGATTTTGGACACTGGCCCCTCCATATGCAGTACTTTTTTTCCCCACAGCAAATTGTCATGATTTCCTGCCTAGCTGTCACAAGAGAAGTACTGACATCTATTCTGGAATTTAAAATTTTCTGTGTCATGTAGTTTCATTGAAAAACCACTTATGGGTCAGCTCATTTCTATTCTCCTATTACTCCAAAGTTTCAAAAACTGAAAATATTCAGAACTAAGGTGCTACCATGAGTCTAATGGTCCCAGAAGCTCCCATTCTTTCTTCTGAAGCTGCTCTAAAAATGTTTCGCCTCTACAACTCCATTGAAACTGCTTGTGTCAGTCACCACCTTGCAACCCCCAAGGTCAATCCTTGGTCCTCTTGTTATCTGATGGGTCACCAGCACCTGATACAACTGATCATTCTTTGAAACACCCTCTGCTTGGCCCAAAGACAGCACATTCCTGTCTATTTCCTCAGTTCCTGTTCCTCTTCAGAAACTTTTGCTGGTTCTTCCTTTCCTCCCCAACAACATCTGTCTACTCTTATTCCCTGGCCAATCTCATCCAATTCCACAACTTTAAATACTTATCTAGATCTAAATACTGTCCTACCTGGCCCATTTCACTGAAATTCAGAGTTGTGTGTCCAACTGTCTATTCCACAGCACTACTTGTTTGTCTAATAAGACACTCATATTTAATTTGTGAATGAATAAACTGATATCCACCCAGAACATGCTCCTCTTACCTCAGTAAAGGACAATTCTATCCTAACAGTTACTCAGTCCAAAATCCTGGGAGTCATACTCATCACCTTTCTTTCTCACAGCCAACAACCAATCCTTCCTTCAGTCAAACTTGCTAGTTCTTCCTTCAAAATATATCCCATAGATTCTGACCATTTACCATTACCTCCTCTGCTTCTTCCTGATCCAAGCCACCATTCCGCTCATCTAACTTATCGTTACATCCTTCTAACTGGTCTCCCTCCCTGACCATACCACCTTAAAAGATTGTTTTCCACATAGCAGCCAAAATGACCCTGTAAAACATGTCAGGATCATGTCATTCATCTGCTCCATATTCTGCAATGACCTCCTGCCTGACTCTGAGTAAAGGCAGAGTCCTATAGGGCTAAGCTATCGGGATTTGAATGTCTCCATCACGATTAACACCTCAGGCAGCCTGCTTAATCTTTTTGTATTTCAGTTTCCACATCCATAAAATGCATCTCTACCTGGTGAGGATGCAATGAGGATTTATAGGCATTAACTCATTAAGAACAAATGTTAACCGGCTATTATTATTTTGTATAGTTTAGCTAAACTTGTAAATTCATGAAAAGTCAAATGCAGAGCATGACCCCCAAAATTACAGAATGGAAATTTGACTGGCTTGATAAGGCCTTTTGCCGCAGGGTGGGGAGGGGAATATATGTGCAGTATCAATTTTCTCCTTGTAAATGGGCACAGATGAACTCTAAAAACAGCATTCCTTTGAGGAATTAAAGAAAAAACATATAGAACCTATACAAAAGGATATGCTACCTTTCTGAGGTTCTCTCTAACTACACTCCCCATCTCTATTAACTCCATCCATACTCTTTATTCGCTGCTCTTTGTACTTTTTCTACTGTATATCATGGTTCTTGCTTTGTTCCCCCACCTGAACTGTCTCTTCCAGCTCTACCTAAGATAAAACCTTTACCAATCCCTCATCTAAAAGTAACTTTTCCTTCTTCTACATTCCTCAGTAGTCTGAATACTTCTTTGTTTTAAAATTATTTTTAGAGAGAGGGAAAGGAGAGAGGAACAGAGGGAAAGAGACATCAATGTACGGTTGCCTTTCGCCTGCCTCCAGCTACGGACCTGGCTGAAAACCTGGTTTGCAACCTGGTTATGGGCCCTGGCTAGGAATCAAACCAGTGACTTTTGGGTTTGCGGGCTGGCACTGAATACTTCTTACACTAATTTACAAACTGCCTACTCTATACTGAGCCAAAGTTTCTGTTTTTTTCTTTCTTTTTTTAAGATTTCATGTATTATTTTTAGAGAGTAGGGAAGGGAGGGAGGCAGAGAGGGAGAGAAACATCAACATATGATTGCCTTTCATATGCCTCCAGCTAAGGACCTGGCTGGAGACCTTGCTTGCAACCTGGTTATGTGCCCTGGCTGGTAATGGAACCAGCGACCTTTGGGTTTGCAGGCCAGCACCTATCCACTGAGCCACCAGCCAGGGCTGTTTTTATCTTTTTCTTTAATTTTGTATTCTTGCCAACCCCAAGGGCTGTAAGTACCTTCTGAGTGGAATAAGGTTGAATGAAAGAATCAGCCTCATTCAAAAAGACTGGAGTTGACCATTAACTGTCCTTACAGTTACGTAAGGTAGTTTAACTAGTTTAAATTTCAAGTAGTTTAAGACAGAATATAGACAGGAAAAAGTCTAAGAAACAGTCTTTATAGTTACAAAATAGTCATGGGGGTGTAAAGTACAGCATAGAGAATATAGTCAATAATACTGTAATATATATGGTGCCAGGTGGGTACTGGAAATACCAGGGGGAACAATTTGTAAAGTATATAATCATCTAACCACTATGCTGTCAACTTGAAACTAATACAAAACAATACTGAATGTAAACTGTAATGTGAAAAAACAGTCCTTAGATTATCTGGATGGAATAATTATTCTATGTGAACATCCCAAAGCAGACATGCCTTCACAATCTCATGTAATCCTCCCTCTACAAACCAATTAAAAGCTAGGGCACAGAATCTTGAAGGAGACCAGCTGTCTTATCTCACCAAGATACAGTCTGTGAGGAAAACTCTTCTGACATCCCTAACACCTGTAATAAGAGCCAAGCTTCCACCTGAAAGGATTACATATCATATCTCTAAGTCAGGGGTGTCAAACCCATTTTTACTGAAGGCCACATCAGCCTCATGATTGCCTTCAAAGAGCCGGATGTAATTTTAGGACTATATAAATGTAACTACTCCTTAACAGTTAAGTGAGGCGGGTAGAAACAAGGTGCTGGGCTGAAGGTGCCAGGTTGGATAAAACAAGGTAGAGGGCCGGATTAGGCCCGCAGGCCTTGTGTTTGCCACTTATGCTCTAGTGCACCATTTTGGTAACACACAAAACCCCAGCAAAACTGTATTTTCCCTGGGACAGTGCATTCTGTCCTAATAAGGAGGAATTGAAAAGATTTCAAAGACTAGTTAAAAACAAATTGTCTTAATCCTAGTAGAAACTATATCCTGTTGAGATTTTCCAGAAAAGATGAAATGGGCTAGAGTTTTGGTTTTTTTTCTTTTTTTAGATATGAGGTGCTATCAATTAATATTGAAGATGCACCTACTAATGATAGAGATCAGCCTTGTACAGAAAAAAGAAAGATCTCCAAAAGCTTAAATTCATTCTGAAAAGCTAATGCTAATGCTTAAACAAAAACATGCATTAAATCAAATTTACATATCCCAAGTGACCCCTTTTTAAGATACAGCCCCTAAATTCTCTGACACTTCTCCCATCAGAAGTGGGGATCCCTTCAGGGATCTCAATTCTGAGATTGATCAACAGAATGTGGTAGAAGTGACACTGTCAATTTCTAGACCCAGACCTTAAGAACTGAGGTTTCCACTACCTATCTCTTGGGATGCGCATTGCTAGAACCCAGCCACAATGCTGAGGGGAAGTCCAAGCAGCTCCTGGAGCTGTGGAACTGAGCTTTCGAAGAAACAGACCCACCTTCTCTAGCCAAAGTACGTCAGCTACCACCACATAAGCACAGATAACTGAACTTGCCAAGCTCAGCGAACTGTAGCTGTCTAAGCAAAATAAACAACTATTGTTGTTTTGAGCCTCTAAGTTTTGGGATGGTTTGTTACACAATAGATAAATAGAATATTATTTTTTATGCCCTTTGAAGGAAAAAGTTACTAATAAAAAAATAGGACTGCAAACCCAAAGGTCGCAGGTTCGATTCCCCAGCCAGGGCACATAACCAGGTTGCAAGCCAGGTCTCCAGCCAGGTCTGTAGCTGGAGGCAGGTGAAAGGCAACCATACATTGATGTCTCTCTCCCTCTCTGCCTCTTTCCCTTCCCCTCTTTCTAAAAATAATGAAATAAAATCTTTAAAAATAAAAATAGCTAGCCTATTGCCCCTTGATTTAACACCTCATGTTACTTGTGAGAGGTAGCGTAGCACAGCGGTTAAGAACAGAGATTTGGGGGTAAATGGCTAGGATTTGAATACTGACGATCACTAGTCTCTGTGCTTTCACTTTTTTATCTGTAAAAGGAGAACAATAACTTTCTATGCTATTAGGATTAAGAAAGGCTGTTTGAAAAGAAGCTATTAAAAAAAAAGATGTGGTAGAGAAAAGAAAGTAAAAATATGGTTTAAAAATGGTAACATCAGGAAATCTGAGAGGAAAAGAAAGAAAGCAGGAATGCTGAGACAGGAAATCAGGGACAGGCCTGGAAAGAGAGGGTGTTAGCAGACACCGGCACCAAATGAAACTGGGCTCTACAGACTGAAGAGCTAGCCAGTAACTGGCTTTGGAGCTCTAACATTCCAGAAACTTCAGCAGGAAATAGATTGGGCTGAGCAACAGGGCATTACAATCTCCTCTTTAACTATGAGGCCCTCAAACATCCTCTGAAAACTGAATAAAGTTTACCTTTGTTCAAGTAGGCCCAGCGGTCCCTCCCTCATAGCTGGAGGTGTCCCCACAACTCACACCTTTTGACTTAATTGCTATTGCCTGAAATTCTTTTAAACAAGGAGGGAAGACATTTTCATTCCACACTTAGAGAAAAAAAAAAATGACAAAAATGCAGAGGTATGGCTAAGAGGCTAAGACAATACCGAGCTTAACTAAGTTTCAGTTAATGATCCTGCCAAGCAGGGCCCAGTCCGGTGTCTGGAGGAGGAGGGAGGAATTAACTAATGATTTATTGAAGCCTACAGTCTACAGATAGTAAATTTTAATTTAATCAATAAACATTTACTGAATGGTTTAAGAAACAAACCTAACAATGCCATCTACCAGACCTTCCCTGTGTTCACAGAGGAAGAATTAAAAGATTTTATTTACTTGTTTTTAGTGAGGGGAATGAAGGGAGAAAGAAAGGGAGAGCAACATCGATCAGTTATCTCTAGTATGCGTTCAGACCAGGGAACCAACTAGCAACCCAGGAATGTGCCCTGACTGGAATCAAACCATAGTAACCTTTTGCTTTGTGGTACAACACCCAACCAACTGAGCCACACTGGTAAGGGCCACAGAGGAAGAATTTTTTTTTTAAAGATTTTTATTGATCATTTTTAGAGAGAAAGGCAGGGAGGGAGGAAGAAAGGAAGAGAAACATCAATGTATGGTTGCCTTTCACCTGCCTCCAGCTGGGGACCTGGCTAGAGACCTGGCTCGCAAACTGATTAAGTGCCCTGACTGGGAATCAAACCAGCGACCTTTGGGTTAGCAGGCAAGTGCCAATCCACTGAGCCACATCAGCCACGCAGGTAATTTAAAAGCAGAAAAACATCAGGTCACCCATCAACTGGAGATAAAGGTCATAGAAGAGGAAAAATGAAAAGAACTAAGGCTAAAGGAGCAGGAAAACTGTCAATTTCAGCACTAATTAGAATCATGTCACCCTGGCTGGTGTGGTTCAATGGATTGAGTGCCAGCCTGTGAACCCAAAGGTTGCTGGTTTGATTCCCAGTCAGGGCACAGGCCTGATTACAGGCCAGGTCCTCAGCTGGGGGTGTGCAAGAAGCATCTCTTGCACATCGATGTTTTGCTCCCTCTCTTTCTCCCTCCCATCTCTCTCTAAAAGTAAACAGTCTTAAAAAAACAAAAAGAATCATGTTTACTGTTCCAGGAAGACAAGAAATAAAATAGACCCAGTCATTAAGATCACAGATTCTGGAGCCAGACTGCCAGGATTTAAACACTGATTTTGCCTTTATGAAGTATGTGACAGTGGGTAAGTGACTTCTCTGTGCCTTGGCATCCTCATCCCTAAAATAAGGAGCTGCACCTATTTCATTGGGTTATTGTGAGAATCAAATGACTTAATACAAGTAAAACATCTAGAACAGTACCTGGCACATTATAAATGCTATTTAAAGGTTAATTACAATTATTATTGTATGATTATTATTCTTATTATGATCTGAGATATCAGGCCTAAACCTATCAACTCAGGAAGCCCTACCACTGCATCAAAGTACTTTCTTCTCAGGAGATTTACAAACGAAAGTGTTTTTGTAAAGAAGGGACATAAACAAAGGAGTATGTTAGCATAGAAAACTCATGACTATCTGGGGAATAATTTAATAGACTTTAAGCACTAGATTTCTTATTTCTCTCTCTCAGTTGGTATTTTTCTGGTTACTAAGTCATTATTTATAATGTAAGGGGTGAAAGGAGGTATCTAAAATGAAAGAAAGCATAACTAGTATATTCTAATAACTGCTGACAGTTCAAATGCCTTGGCTGGCAAAGAACACAGTAACATTTGCTTAGATAACACATTCAGATATTGTCCATGTCTTATATGACCAGAAACTGAGAACAGGTGGGAGAAAGGCTCCTCCTTTCCGTCTGGCCGCAGCCATCAGGTAAGCTGAGATGGGCGCTTACAAGTACATCCAGGAGCTGTGGAGGAAGACACGCTTCCTGCACCCTGCGCTTCCTGCTCAGGGTGCGTTGCTGGCAGTACCGCCAGCTCTCAGTGCTGCACCGCACCCTCCACCCCACGGCCTGACAAGGCCCGCTGCCTGGGGTACAAGGCCAAGCAAGGTTATGTCATCTATCGGATTCGTGTGCGCCACAGTGGCCGCAAATGCCCTGTTCCTAAGGGTGTGACCTATGGCAAGCCTGTCCACTATGGTGTTAACCAGCTCAAGTTCGCCCGAAGCCTTCCGTCCGTTGGTGAGGAGCGAGCTGGGCGCCACTGTGGGGCTCTGAGAGTCCTGAATTCTTACTGGGTTGGTGAAGATTCCACCTACAAGTTCTTTGAGGTTATCCTCATCAACCCATTCCATAAGGCTATCAGAAGGAATCCTGACACTCAATGGATCACCAAACCAGTCCACAGGCATAGGGAGATGCGAGGGCTGACCTCCACAGACCGCAAGAGCCGTGGCCTTGGAAAGGGCCACAAGTTCCACCACACTATCGGTGGTTCCCACCACACACCCTGGAGAAGGCGCAACACTCTCCAGCTCCACCATTACCGCTAATCTAAGTGATGTTTGTAAGATTCTTACCCAATAAACAATTTAGGACAGTCATGTCTGCTTAAAAGTGTTAATTTGTTAAAGCTAGTTGTCTGCAGACTGTTTTGCGAATGCATTGTCAAATTATGAAAGTTAAAGTGCAATAATGTTTGAAGACTCTTAAATGACGGTGTGTCTCATTTCTCCTACAATAAACACTTGTTTTTGCTTCATCAGCGATTTTCAACCATTTTCATCTCATGACACACGTGAACTAATTACTAAAATTCTGTGCTGCACCAAAATGTCTGTTAAGTTTTTGCTGATCTCATTTAAAAATAGGTATAATTTTGATTTATTCACACCAGATGGCTATTGCGTTGGCTGTTGTCATTTTTCTGTTTGACAATCTAAGGGGAAAGGTCAGTGCCCCTCGCTAGTTGGGTATTAACGTGTTTTAAAAATTCTTGTGACACGCCAGTGTTCCCCCGCACACCAGTTGAAAATCGCTGCTTTTTCTTGTTAGGGAGTTTTCTATGTCAAGTGTTTAAAATGTTGTTTGCTATGATAGGTATAAAATAAATTCTGTGGAAAGGGGGGAAAAAAAAGAAAGAAACTGAGAACAAGAGGAACTTGGGACAAGCATTCACAATAAAATCTCATGAGATCAAGAGTTAAAGCTTAGAAGAATCTGCTACACTGTGAATATGGTGAACATCAGGGAAGCTTTACTTTCCTAAATCAAAACTGGGCTTTGGTTTCTACGAAGGGCTATTTAGAAATATGACCACAGAGAGTACACCTCAGGCAACCTGAAAACACAAAAAGGAGAATTTTTCTAGTACAGGAAGAAATGGAGAAAGATATAGAAATTAAGTGGTGGTAGCAGAGATTTGTTTCCAGTTTTATTTTATGGAGAATTACACATACAGCATGCTTATACTGATAAGTTGTCTCTCACAGAAACTGCACTTATTGATTCACAAAGGAAAAAAAATTCTGGGTCTCTGAGGTTTTAAGGTTGACTTTTGAGAGATATTTTATTTACCTCTATGTACTAAGAAGAAAACAGATCTAAACATACTGAGTTCCGTATTACTATGCATTAAACATAAGCAAGACCTTTCCTACATATTGTCAGTTAACCTTCATAATAAGCCTACGAATAGATATGAGTATAAGGAAACTGAAGCGAAGATAAATAACTAAATCTCCCTAAAGTACTACTACCTATAAAGATGGAATAATGATCAGGACAATTTTGAATCCAAAGTTTATATATGCATTATATCGCCCATGCCATGACAGACAGATATTTTGATATCTACTTGCCTGAATGTTAACGTCTGCCCACAGAAATAAGTTGGAGCCCTGGAGTAGAGAACGCCTGAGGACTCGGAATCATTCCGGAGCGCTATATTTCTTCGACTGCTTAGACTGTACCCCTCAAAGCCAGCTGTCCACTCTTTTTAAAAAGCAAAGATGTTGAAAATTATTAAAATCTTTTCAAGATTATCTTTAGTACAGACACATTAAATAAAACTTGAAAGTGGAAGCAACCACTCTCAGGCATCATGAGCAAGTTCAATAAAAGATTCTCCCATGATGGAGCATTATGGTTAATCCTACAAATCTCACACACACACACACACCCCTTTTTGTCTATTCTTTTATAATTTTTGCATGGAAAATCACACAAGTGTTATTGCCTATAAATAAAATCATGTTTGGAAAAAAAAAAAAAAATCATGTTTGAGCTTATTCCAACCTGATTAAGAATTAACAAATGTGTCATAATCTGTGCAAAGAAGAAATCAATTTCAAATCATAAAACTTTTGAGGAAAAATACCTCTGCCTAGATATATACTGAAGGTTTAGATTAAATATTGCAGTTGCAATATTTAAAATCTGTGGTTTTAGGGTATGCTACTAACCCTGTGTGGTACTATTTTGGACTATGGAGGTAAGAGTTGTTGAAAATTTTACAAAATTCACATGACATAATTTGAGGAGGTAAAAGACATGTCCCATGTTGTTCTCATCAATTCAGGGTTTATCCTTAGAAAAAGAGTTGTCAGTGTGCTGCCTTTAGCATAGAATACAAGCGTTCTCATACACAGTTACGCTTCAGGACTGAAAAGCAATGGCATACCATGAGGCACTAATGTGGAATGGCCTATCTGGGGGACGCTCCAAGGACTCCACTCCTGTCGGCCATCTCCTCGGGCGCAGACTCTGAACTGATAATCAACATTGGGGTCTATGTGCAACACTATGAATTCAGTTTCAGAGCCCACATATACATCCTCAAAATGATTTGAAGAACATTTACGGAACTGAAGTCTGTAATCTTGGGCTGTAAAGTCGTCATCCACCTAAGGAGAAAGGCTTTATGTTAGCTAAAAATCATAACTTCTCCTGGCATCATTGTTTAAGAACTTTGAATGGGGGCATTTTGGGCCCATGTGCTAAATATGCTCAATGTAGGCGATTCTCAGAAAGGTCACAGGAAATATTCCATCATTATTTCCCCTCTTTTCTTTATGAAACTGTGTGTTTTAAACTTCCAATCTAATAAGAAAAAAAAAAATCTGCTTTCTTTGACAAAATGGCAGGTTTCTATACAAGAATACCAAAGATAAACATTAAAGTTCAAGAATAAGAATTCCACAACTAAAAAAAAAAAAAAAAAAAAATCCCACAACTGTATCAGTCATAAAACCAAGAGAATTAATATCCATAATATATAAAGGACTCCTAAAAATTAATAGAACACTAACCACCTAATAGAAATACAGACAAAAATATGAATAAGCATTCTATAATAAATATAAGATGCCAAGACATATTAAAGTAGTCAACCAAATTTATAACATAGAAAATGTGATCTAAAACCATGATACCATATTGGTAAAAATATAAAGTGTGACAATGCCAAATATTGGTCAGTATGCAGAGTTAGAGGAACTCAGAACTCCTACTGGTACAATCACTTTGGGAAAGAATTTAATGTTACTTAGTATACATTTAATACTCCAAGACCTTATAATTTATAGGTATATACTTCAGAAAGAAATACACAAGGAAGCAATAATGCTTACGGCAAAAATCAAACAAACCAACAAAATAAAACAAAAAACCTAGAAACTATGGGCCCAGTGATAGGCAAAAGAATAAGAGTCCTTGTTTTGAACAAACAAAAGCATATCTACTTCTATATTAAGTCTTCATTTTTAAAAATTCCACTTAAGAAATAGTTTCTAGAAACTGACCACTGACCTCTGGATGATCTATTTGTCAAAGAGCCAAAACACTATGACTTATGTGACATGGTTTCTATCTAAAATATGGCAGCTCACCTACATAACTAATTAAACACACACATAATCTCAGCAATGTTGAGAGTGTGAAGAAATCATTCCTTAAACATTTTATTTCAGAGACATTAGTTGAGTGTTGAACAGGAAACTATCAAGACAACCAATATTCACTATCAACATTTGGCTTTTCTAATAAACAGAAATGGGAGCAATCTTCAACTCACTAAGAGTTAAAGTTTGGGAAACAAAGTTGTGATATAGGGATTTTAAAAAGAATCTTCAGGGATGGATGTAATACAACAACAATAAAATTAAAAAAAAAAAAAAAGAACCTTTAGACAGAGGGGAGCAAAAAGGGGATGGATGTAATACAACAATAAAATTAAAAAAAAAAACCTTCAAAACTGTTTATCTCAAACTGGAAGGGCTACCTCAGTTCGAGTTCCCTGTAATTTTAATTATTAAGCAAAAGGGATTTTTGTTCATGAAGAGAAGAAAATATTTAAAGGTATTTCATAAAAAAAAATTTCAGGCCCCCAAATCTCAAATCCATAATGCTGAAGCCACTTCACAATTCTGAATTACCTACCTTACACCACCGCACAAGGAGGCCTCCAGGTTTCTCTATTAGCTCTTCTATCTGTACTGGTGGGCGAGATGCTACCGTTCCATGCTTAAAAATGTGATCTTTCACTATGTTAAGAATTGAGTCATCCAACTGAGCAGATAAACAAGGCACGTCAACCAGTAAAGGCACTTCTGGTAAGCTGAGGGAACAAAGCTCATATGTTTATGAGGCCTTTAACAGAGTTAAAAATACAAGGAATATTTGAGATCAGTCACATACAGTAAGAATGTGGAAGCTCCCAGTAAATAATGCTCATGGCTCTGCAAGATGTTACACAAAGATTCTGTTCCCAAACAAACATAAGCAAGAAAAAAAAGCTGGTAGGATCACAGTTGTCAGGTTTACACCAAAAGATCTATTTGATTGAGATATGACCCAGTTTCAATATTATGTTCAAATATGTTTTTGAAGATTTTATTCATTATTTTTAGAGCGAGAGTAAGGGAGGGAGGAACAAAGAGAGAGAAACATCAATGTATGTATGGTTGCCTTTCACTTGCCTTCAGCTATGGACCTGGATGGAGACCTAGCTTGCAACCTGAGTTTGTGCCCTGCCTAGGAATAGAACCAGGGACCCTTGGGTTTGCAGGCTGGTGCTCAATCCCCTGAGCCACACCAGCCAGGTTATGCTCAAATTTTTAAAAACTGAACAACTGTCACCCTGGCTGGTGCGACTCAGTGGACTGACTGCCGACATTTGAACTAGAAGATCTCTGGTTTGATTCCCAGTCAGGGCACATGCCTAGGCTGCAGGCCAGGTCCCCAGATGGGGGCGTTCGAGAGGCAGATCAATGTTTCTCTCAAACATTGATATTCTCTCCCTCTCTTTCTCTCTCCCTGGCCCCCTCCTCTAAAAATAAATGAATAAAGTCTTTAAAAAAAAAATGAACAATTCTCTTAGACACTGAATTGAAGAAAATCTATAGTAACACTATACCACAGATTATGATCACAACTATTTCATGTTAGTAAAACTGGTAATGAGCAGTGAAACCTTGAAAGATATATTCTCTATCTTGCTTAATCAGAATCTTTAATAGGAGTGGGAAAAAGGCAGATATTTAAATTACTTAAAAGCCCCAAAGGCACTAACTCTCTTACCTGTCCAACTGAATGTGTGAGGCCTTTTTGGTAAAGCTCCACAGTTTTTCATTCTGTTCCCCTATACCACCACGAATGGCAATTTCACCTACAATCAGAAAGAAGAGATTTAGCACAGTGAAAAATAGTTACATTGTAACTAATCAACACAACCTCTGGGTAGGTCTTTGGTTTTCTTGCAAATAATTTTTAAGTGCTGCCACAGTCAAATTCCCAAAAAGAGGTGAAGGGACTAAGAAGTACAGATTGACAGTTAACAAAATAATCCTGGGGATGTAAACTACAGCACAGTAATATTGTAATAACTATGTATGGTGCCAGGTGGATAATAGGCTTAGTGGGGGAAACATTTTATAAAGCATATGATTGTTAAACCACCATGCTGTACACCTGTAACTAATGCAAAATAATGCTGAATATAAACTGTAGTTGAAAAATAAAATTTAAAGTTCATTTAGAAAACAATTCCCCTGGCCCTGGCCCTCAGGTGGTTGGAGTGTCATTCCAGTATGCCAGGGTTATGGGTTAGATACCAGGTCAGGGTACACAGAAGAAGCCACCAATGAGCGCATAAATAAGTGGAACAACAAGCTGACATCTCTCTCTCTTTCTCTCATCAATAAATTATTTAAAAATTTAACCATTAAAAAATGTCCCCCAAGCTAAAAGTAGACACTATTTATTATTTTAGTAAAGATTTTATTTATTTACTTTTAGAGAGAGTAGAGGAAGGGAGTGAGAAAGACAGGTGGAGAAACATGCCAGAGATACATCGATCAGTGACTCTCACACACCTCCAACCAGGGACCTGGACTGCAAGGCATGTGTCCTATCTGGGAACTGAACCAGCAACCTTTTGATTCACAGGCTGGTACTCCAGCCACTGAGCCACACCAGCCAGGGCTAAAAGGACACTACTTTAGAAATGACACTAAGGTTAAGCTCAAGAGAAAAAAGGGTCCATAATGGCAACATATCACCAGAAATGTCTATTTGGTTCTGTGCAAGGAAATCTGATTTGTCAATCAATGCAAAGCAGAAGACCCAGGGACTTTTTCCATCCCTCCGACAGAAACTTATCATCTCCAATAGGAGCCAGGAGTAACAGGACACAGGATCTTAAAATCAAATGATATAATAATGTTTTCCTAAAAGAGTACGATATATTAATTAGAAATTACTCCACAGAATAATAAAAAGACAATAAAAAATTTTAAAAGACCAACTTCTGTGTCCTTCCACAGCCCCGAAGCACGCCACCAGAGCTCTTTTCCATCTGAATGCCACTTGGAGTGATTCAAGTTTTCTGAGGCCACATAACAGGAGCTTCCCTCACCAAAAGGAAAACAGAGATATTGAATGTTGCCTTAAAATCCTCAATATTCCATAAATAAGTTTTGACCCCTTGGGAGAGGAGGAGGGGAGGAAGGAGTCTGAAATTTAAACTATTTCTGAAGTATATTAAAAAACTGAAGTATCAGATGTTGTACAAACATGTATGTGCCTCAAAGGATTTATTTTCTAAATTAAAAACATTTCTCAGTTCTCAGGGTGATGGGTGCACACTCTTGACCTGTGCTGAACTGCTTCTGGATATGTTTCCAAAAGCAAAGCCTTCAGGGACATTCTGTGATCCTGCTAAAAAATCTTTCTCAAAGGCACTGTAATGGTCAACAGCATATAAGCACTTCTCACTGAAGATCAGACTAAAATATAATTAGCATGTAAAGCTAACACTAGTACATATTCTAAGTGGGTCCAAAAAGGGGACTGCTTTCCAGGTAGAGTGGCAGACTTGTGGGCCATGCACACATTTTATCCTATGCCACTGATAGCATTCAATCTGCAGAATGGATGGTATTCATTCACCTTCCCTGGATCTCTTTCCCCCAACTTCTCTCTAAATGTTGGCATCCCTTGAGTTCCACTCTGTTGCCTTCTCTTCTGAGACTGTAGACTATCTCTTAATGATTTTACTTGTTCCCCTAGATTCAAATTTGCTATCTATGCCATTATCTGCCACACTGACTCCTCCAATTATTAGCTGTCTCCTAAGCATCACACTCACCATTCCCAACTACTTCTTGGCATTTTAAGTGCTTCAAAATCAACATGCCCCAAACCAAATCCCTAAGTCCCCACCAAATGCCACCCCTTCTCTTTCATTTCCTGTGTCACTAACAGCACAATTTACTAACACACAAAATCAGGCTGGTTTTGGTCATCCTAAGTCCTTTCCTTTCTCCACCAACCTATTTAATACACCCAGATAATCACCAATAATCAATACTTATTGATTAGTAAAATCATCAATAATTCTATCTCTGAAAAATCTTAAAACCAGCTCTATCTTATCTTCACCTGCACTGTCCTCATTATTTCCTATCCAGATTACTGCTGCAACTTTCTAATTAGTCTCTTTTACCTCTAGTCTTACAATCTTGATTCCAGTTTCCTAACTGTAGGCAGTGTCATTTTTTAAAAATATTTTACTTATTATTTTTAGAGAGAGGGGAAGGGAGAGAGGAAGAGAGGCATCAATGTATGTTTGCCTTTCACCTGCCTCTAGCCACAAACCTGGCTGGGGACCTGGCTTGCAACCTGGTTATGTGCCTTGCTTGGGAATCAAACCAGCGACTTTTGGGTTGGCAGGTCGGCACCTTATCCTTTGAGCCACCAGCCAGGGTGGCAGTGCCATTTTTTGAATGCATATCTGACTGTGCAACTCTGCTGCCTAAAATCCTTCAAAAAGATCACTAATATGCCACTCACTTCACTCGTGATGTTACTTCTGCTTCCAATTATGCTGTTACCTCCTTTCCTTCCTTTGTCTGCTTGATGGATTTCTTCAAGCCTCTGTAGAACTTCTCCTACAGAAAGCTATTGTACACTCTATCAGTTAGGTACTTCCCATTCTGTGCTCCCATAGGCCTCTCAGTATGGATGGCTCTCTCACATGTGAACCACAAACAGCAGAGTTATTTAATGTACCTGATGAAGGAGGGAGGGAAGGAAGAAAGGCAGGAGGGAAGGAAAAGATCTGGGTATGTTTCAACCAAAATAACTGGCTAGAGACAAAACTATAACAACTACAATTTTAGAAGTAAACACTCATCACATTTCTTAACTTACTAAAAACAATGAAATTAAATTCTATAAACCATGAACACTCTTAAAAAAATTTTTTTTCTTTAGAGAGAGAAAAAAAGATTTGTCATGCATTCATTGGTTGGTTTTTGTATGCGCCCTGACCTCTGATTGAACCCACAACCCTAGCAAATAGGGATAACTCTCTAACCAACTGAGCTACCCAGTCAGGGCTCTGAAAAATATTTGAAGATTCAAAATGACCTTAAAATTGCTCTTTAACAGTGACTGTGATGCTACCACCAAACCATCTGAAAAATCATTTACTCGTGTTGTTTTGTAAACAATTATAATTAACACTTTAATTGCACTTACCCTGGGATACCTCACTGTATATATGTCATCCTACATTACAAACTGTCCCAAGGTAGAAACATCCTAAGCACCCATGGATGGCAATAAGTCTGCTGGTATCCTGAGAAATCAGCAGAATGTCAATCTGAATTTATCACATTTAATAGGCTCCCTGGACTCCCACCTTCTTGGACCAAGTCCTCTGCTGTGCTAACTCCATGCTCTATGAGCTTCTGGCAGTCATCTAGTGGTTTAATGGTCTCTTGTTCAATGGCATCCACTTCTTGCAAAAGAGTCACCAATCGTTCATCCAGGAGCTTCCCAAGGGTTCCCTTTAAATCATTAAAATGCTGTTTCAGGACATCTCTTGTCTGTGATGCACTCTCTTTGATCTGAAAAGAAATAAAAACTCAGAATCAGAATCACTATGAAAGATTAATCCATAAGCAACGCCCATAATAATTCAAGGTACTACACAGTCATCATCTTCTATTCACTGAAAAACCAAATATGGTTTCTTGGCACAAACTTGCAGACTTACACAGAACTGGCCTTCAGGTGAGACAGAATGGGCTCAAACCCTGGTTCCACCATTCACAAGCTGTGTCAATGTGGTCTGGTTAATTAAACACTACATGCCTCAATTTCCTTATTTCTCAAAGGAATATACTAATGCTCACCTCATGGGGTTTACTCTTATGATTAAATAAAATATATGTTGCACTTGGTAAACAACCAGCACACTGTTTTGCTCAATAAGCATGTGTTAGAGAGTATTATCTGAACAAAGTAGTTCTTGGCAACAGTACATTTCAGTAAAAAACAATTTTAAATTAGAAGGGGATTAAAGTTCATTTTGCTGAAAAGAAATAAAGAAATGGAAAATTAGAAAGCCACATTACAAAACAAAAAAAATCCACCCAAGGATAAAATGCCCTTATGCTAAAAGGAAACTTAAGAATTTATTTGAAATTCAAAGAGTCTCATAACAGGCAGAAAATGTTCATGAAAAACATACTTCTGGGACAATGACAATCTTTTTTGAGACATGGCCCTCTTTGCAACTCTCAATGAGAGGTTTATAGACCCACTTCCCAGAAAAATGAGTGATCGTGCCCTAAAGAAATTTATTCAGTTCAGGGATTACAAATTCCCTTATATCCCAACCATGGCTTGCTGGGAGCAGTAATTCTAAAAGCTGATTTGCAGAAGAACCACAATAGGCTGCCTGTTATAATTAAGACTGCAGGGCTCTATCCCAGACTGGCCCACCTCATAAGCATACCTGTGATTCTGCAGCTCACACTTTGAGAAAAAAATGTCCTAGGTCCATAGAGTCAGATTAAGAACTGCTGCTCTGCCCTGACTGGTGGCTCAATGGATAAGGCGCCGGCCTGTGAACCTAAAACTCACTGGTTTGATTCTCCAGTCAGGGCACATAACCAGGTTGCAAGCCAGGTCTCCAGCCAGGTCAATAGCTGGAGGTAGGTGAAAGGCAACCACACATTGATGTCTCTCTCCCTCCCCCTCTCTCTAAAAATAATAAAATATATTTAAAAAATTAAAAAAAAAAAAAAAAAAAAA
>PVIW01013051.1:0-29174 GCA_004026585.1 Noctilio leporinus | reverse complement strand
TTGGGGCTTAATAGTTCATATTGCTCTCGGTATAATTCAGGTGCTTGAGATTGGCAGCAATCCCTTTCCTGATGCTGCCTCTTTTTCTTGGTCAGGACTTTACAGTCTATAGTCTATATTCTAGCCAGTCTTGGCGCATGGCAGGGCCTCTGATTGTCACAGTAGGGCTGATTCTGAGTGTCCGCCCCCAGGTAGGCTGTGCCTTCAGCAGCCTGGCTGGGTTTTAGGGCTACCGGTGTTCTGGAGCCCGCAGGGAACCCCCTCCCACTCCTGGCGGAGGTTCCTGCCCAGGATGGGCACCCAGCACTTCTGCAGGGCAGCCCGCAATTTCGCTGGTCCCTGTGATGACTGGCCCCACCCCCGCAGTTCCGGGAGGAGGCCATGCCTGTCAGTCAACACTGTCCGGGGTCCACCTACACTTTCCCGCCCTTCCGGGGCGGGCACCACACCCCCAAGCCAATCAGCTCTCCTCAGAGTCCTTTAAGCGGCCTCTGTGATGAGCCCCTCCCAGGTGTGGGTGGTGCGGCCCTTGTCCCCAGCATTGGCGGGTCAGTTACCCCCGCCACTAGTTCCCGGCTTGTTGGCTCGCCGCTTGGAGTTTCCCGCTGCTTGGAGTTTCCATGGAGCCTGGGGGCCTGTGTGGCTGCGCAGGGCTGGGCCTCCCCCCTCGCAGGGGCCTCCAGCCACTGCCTCCCTGGTGGCCCAGCAGCTCCGTCCTCGGCCCTCTCGCAGCCCCGCTGGTGCACCTCCCACTCCCCAGCTCCGGCTTCCTGCAGGACTCTTCTCCTCCGCCTCTAGCCCCAAGAGGAGCCTCCTCTCCCTGTTGCCAGAGTGAGTCTCTCACACAGTCCCTCCCCTGCAGGAGTTCAATTCCGTGTTCCCTATGGCATTCGCCCTCGCTGCCCGCACTTCTCTGTTGAGATTTCCAGTCACCAGCAAGCCCGGAACTGGCCCCAGTCAAACGCACCCCTCTGGGCAGAGCCACCCCTGCCCAGAGCTGACCTCAGCCCGCCAGCTGGTCAGTTGGGAACGCCTCACCTACTGTCCTGCTGGCCTCCTCTGCCTCTGGGCTCTGCTCCCCTGTGTCCAGATGCTGCCCGTTCCAATCCCTAGGGTCCTGAAGCCGTCTCACGCTCCTTATCCTGTCCTCTAGCTGCTTTGGTACTCGAGAACACCATCAGCACTGCTCTCTACTCTGTCGCCATCTTCCCTCTCTTTGATTTTTGTTTTAAAGGTAAATTTTCCCATGTCTTGGCCTAGTTTTTATTTCTCACTTTCAGTGCTTCTTTTCCCATACCCTCTCTTCTGTCTCATCCCCAACCCATCTATATAAATCTTAGCTCATTTGTTGTTAATAGTGCTGAAGGGGACCTTATTTTACAGTTAGATTCCTATTATTTGGGCTGTGTGTGTGTGTGTATACACTGATACATATATGTATATTGTATATAATTTTTTATTGTTAATTTTTGTTTTTCTTATTTTTATCCCATTATATATATATAAAATTAGGGTTAAACCTATTCCCCATCCTTTATTCCTCCTCCCTGTGCCACCCCTAAATCACTTTTTTCTCAGTCACCTCATATTTCTCTTTCCTTTCTTATTATAGTCTTATTTGTTTTATATCTGTATTCGTATTGGCTTATCTGCTCCTAATAGTGTGGTTGTGGGTATAGGTCTGTTGCCTAGGCTTTTTAATGTTTTGTTTTGTTTTTTTTTCTGATAGAACGAATACAACAGAATACAACACATGGTGAGCAGAGTGACCTTCAGTCAGCCAGCCAGAGAGAAGGACCCATCAAAGAATGATCCCAAAATAACCAAAACCTAATCACAACCAGAAAGCCCTCATTAATAGCATAAAAAGCTGCCCATGAGCATCTAGGTCAAGAACTCAGAGGAACTATACCACTGAGTCCCACAATTTTCCTAACACAGAAGATCACACCACAAAGACAGGGAGGCAAAGCAGACCAAGCTAATACACAGAAACAACAAAAAAAGTTACCTAAAGTGTTCTCCCCAGAAAGACTACAAAATGAAAGTGAGGCAAGCAAATTTCCAGATGCTGGGTTCAAAATAATGGTTATAAAAAAGCTCAACAAGCTTAGTGAGGACTACAAAGAACTCCAAGGAAGCTACTCCTTGCTTACTGCAAACTACACAAGCACAAAAAAGGATATAGAAACTATCAATAAAATCAAAGAGGAAATGAAGAATACACTAGAAGGAATTAAAAGCAAGCTAGACCACATAGAGGATTAAATCAGAGAGATGGAGGACAAAGTAGAAAAAAATTCCCAGACAGAACAACAAAATTTTAAAAGGCTCAAAAAAATGAATAGGAGTTAAGAAAGATACAGGACAACATAAAGTGTAATAATATCTGTATAATAGGAATACCAGAAGGAGAAGAAGAGCAAGGGATAGAAAACCTGTTTGTAAAAGTAATTTTAAAAAACTTCCTAAACTTGAGGAGAGAAAACATCACATAAATCCAGGCAGCACAGAGGCTCCCAATAAAGATAAACCCAAAGAGGCCCACACCAAGACATATCATAATTAAAATGGCAAAGGGAGGGGGAAAGATGGCAACAGTAGGGAGCAGTGCTGATGGTGTTCTCAGCTAGAGGACAAGATAGGGAGTGTGAGACATCTTTAGGTCCCTAAGAATTGGAGCAGTCAGCATCTGGACTCAGGGGAGCACAGCCCAGAGTCAGCAGAGACCTGCAGGAGAGCAGGTGAGGGGCCTCTGGACCTACCGGCCGGAGGGCCGAGGTCAGCTCTGGGCAGGGGTGGCTCTACCCAGAGGCATGCATTTAACTGAAGCAGCTCCAGGCTCCCTGGCAACTAGAAATCTGAACAGTGAAGTGTGGGCAGCAAGGGCAAATGCAGGAGGGAACGAGGAATTGAACTCCTGCAGGGGAGGGACTGTGTGAGAGACTCACTCTGGCAACAGGGAGAGGAAGCTCCTCACAGGGCTAGAGGTGGAGGAGAAGAGTCCTGCGGGGAACAGGAGCAGGGGAGTGGAAAAGTGCACTGGCCTGGGTGGCTAGAGGGCCTAAAACGGTGCTGCAGGGACACCGGGGAAATAGCAGCTAGAAGCCCCTGTGAGGGGGGATGCCCAGCCCTGCACATCCATACAGGCCCCCAGGCTCCCACCTGAAACTACAAACTGCAAGCCGGGAACTAGTAGCTGGGATAATGACCCACCCATTGCCCGAGACAAAGACCACAGATCACAGAGGCCGCGTAAAGGACTCCTCAGAGAGCTGGTCAACTTGGAGGTTTGGCTCTCGCCTGGGGGGAGCTGGGCATTGTTGGCAGACCCTGGGCACTGTTGATGGTCAGGAGCTACCTCCTCCTGGAGCTGCAGGGGAAGGGTCAGTCATCACAGGAACCAGCGAGGTTGCAGGCTGCCCTGCAGGAGTGCCAGGTGCTCATCACAGGCAGGAACCTCCACCAGGAGTGGGAGGGAACACCCTGCTGGCTCCAGAAGACTGGCAGCCCTGAAACCCAGCTAGGCTACTTGAGGCCCAGCCTACCTGGTGGCTGACACTCAGAATCAGCCCTGACTGTGACAATCAGAGGCCCTGCCACTCCAAGACCAGCTAGACTATAGACTGCAGAGACCTGACCAAGAAAAAGAGGCAGCCTCAGGAAATGGATTGCTGCTCATCTCAAGCACCTGAGTTATGACAAGAGCTACATGAACTATTAATCCCCAACATATCCTTTTCAAAAGTTACTTCTCACATATTCTTAATCCCCCATCCCCTACCTCAATCCACCTAAATACCCAAGACCCTCCCCCTACTTTTGAATTAAAGTCTACTCACTCTCTGGCTACAACATATTCCCAGTCCTCAGTCTAAGTATTCCTCCCTTCCCCAGCCACCTAAACCCTTTCTTTATTCTTTTCTTCCTTCCTTTTTCTTTTTTTTCCCTCCATTTTTTTTTCTTTTCTTCCTGTTAAAGCCCACAGGTTCTGGCTCCACCTGGACCAATCAGAGATCATAAAGGGTGAACAGACACCTAAACCCTTTCTTTATTCATATTGATTTCTCTTTGTCATGTGACTTTCTCCCTATATTTATTTTCCTTTCTTTTCTTCCTGATAAAGCCCACTGGTCCTGGCTTCACCTGGACTAAACAGAGATCATAAAGGGTGAACAGACACCTTAACCCTTTCTATATTAATATAGATTTATCTTTATCTTGTGACTTTCTTCCTTTTTTTTTTTTTTCCTGATAAAAGCCCTCAGGTCCTGGCTCCATCTGGACCAATCAGGGATTATTAAGGGTGAACAGCCATCTAAACCCTTTCTTATTATTATTATTATCATTTTTATTTCTTTTCTCCTTTTGTTTTAATTTTTGTTTTGTTTTGTGTGTTTTTTGTTTGTTTTTGTTTTTTCTTTTCCATTTTTTTTCCAGCTAAAAGCCCACAGGTCCAGAATACAACCAGACAGCCCAAATAAAGGACACACCAAGAACAGCAAGTGGGGGAAATCTGGGAGACTGCAACATTGAACTCCACAAATCTCCTATCACAGAAGGGTGCTCAACTAAGGCAAGGAAGCAAAGCAGGTTAATCCAAGGAAAGAACAAAAATAAATAAATAAAGAGCAAGCAAGAACAGACACCCAAAATGGGGAAAAAAAGAATCAGTCCATCACCAAAAGGAAAGGAAGAATCCCCAGAAAGAACACAAAATGAAACAGAGGCACCTGGAATATCAGATAAGGTATTCAAAAGAATGATGATAGAGAAGCTCAGTGAGCTCAGTCACATCAAGGAAAACTATAAACAACTCCAGGAGAACTACAAAGAATTCCAGGGAAGTTACAAGGAACTTACTGAGAACTACAACAGCGTGAAAAAGGACTTAGAAACTAAGTGCCAGAAGGAAATGAAGAATACAATTTCTGGATTGACGAATACAATCCAGAGGACCAGATCAGCGAGTTGGAGGATAATGTAGACAAATACTCCAAGACAGTACAAGAGAATAAAAAAAGGCTGAATAAGATTGAAGAGGGTTTAAGAGAGCTGAAGGACAACATGAAACACAGTAACATCTGTATCATAGGGATACCAGAAAGAGAAGCAAGGAATGGAAAACCTGTTCAGAAAAATATTGATAGAAAACATTCTTAATATGATGAGTGAAAACATTAATCAAGTTCAGGAAGCACGGAGGGTCCCAATGAGGATCAAACCAAACAGACCAACACCAAGGCACATTATTATTAAAATGGCTAATTTCAAAGACAAAGAGAGAATCCTAAAAGCATCAAGAGAGAAACAACAAATAACATATAAAGGGGCTCCATCCATGTTGTTGCAAAGGGTACAAGTTCCTTCCTTCTTTCTGCTATATAGAATTCCATTGTGTAAATGTATGAAAGTTTTTTAATCCAAAAGGAACTTGTACCCTTTGCAACAACATGGATGGAACTGGAGAGTATTATGCTTAGTGAAATAAGCCAGTCAGTGAAGGACAAATATCATATGATCTCACCCATTACGGGACAATAATGAGCAAAAATAACAACAAGCAAAACAGAACCAAGTATATGAATACAAGGAATAGGCCTTCAGTGGTCAGAGGGAAAGGGGTTGGGGGGAGGGGGGAGGCAGAGGCAAGAAAGGGGAGCAGCTTAGACAAGAACCTAGTATAAAGGAACCATGGACATGGACAACAGGTGGGATTGACTTTGGGGGGAATGGGTGGGTTGGGAGGGGTACAGAGGCGAGCAAAAATGGGATGGATATAATACAACAACAATAAAATTTAAAAAAAAAAAACAACTTTGGTACATTTATGCGATGGAATTCCATACAGCAGAAAGAAAAAAGGAACTCGTACCCTTTGCAACAACATGAATGGAACTGCAGAGTATTATGCTTAGTGAAATAAACCAGTCAGTGAAGGATAAATATCATATGATCTCACCCATTAAAGGGCAATAATGAACAAAACTAACAACAAGCAAAACAGAACCAAATATATGAATACAGTGAATAGGCCTTCAGTGGTCAGGGGAAAAGGGTTTGGGGGGAGGGGGGAGGCAGAAGCAAGGAAGGGGAGCAGCTTAGACAAGAACCTAGTATAAAGGAACCATGGACATGGATGACAGATGGGACTGAGTTTGGGGGGAATGTGTGGGTGGGGAGTGGGACAGAGGGGAGCAAAAAGGGGATGATGTAATACAACAATAATAAATAAATAAAAATAAAAAATAGAAGATAATAAAAGTATTTAGCTTATAGGTTGTTGTGAAAGTTAGGGAACTTAATATACAGGCATACCTCAGAGATAGTGCAGGTTCAGTTCCAGACCACCACAATGAAGCATACATAAAAGTTATATTTATACTATATTCTAGTCTATTAACTATGCAACAGCATTATGTCTGAAAAATATAATAATGCATATACCTTAAGAATACCTTATTGCTAAAAATACAAACCATCATCTGAGTCTTCAGTGAGTTGTGCAGGAAAGTTAAATAAAACATGGACAGTACGCCTGTGGAAAGGAAACAGAACAGGGCCTAGCAAGATAGCAGTACAGAGGTAGTGATTAGAGGTGGTGATCAGATTTGGTGATCAGCTGTGTTATCTTTGTTAAACTCTTGGGCTTCAATTTCTTTAACTGAATTTCAAATATCTACCTGATATGATTATCAGGAGGTGGAAAGGAAATATATGTATTATACCTAGCATAGTAATCAATAAACAATATATTTTTTAATGCTTTTGATTTCTGGATATTGACTTTATACCCAGCTATTTTGCTCAACTTGCTGATTACGTCCAGTAAGTTTTTGGTGGAGCCCATCGGGTTTTGTATGTACACTATACTATCATCTACAAATGACAGACTTCCTCCTTTCCAATTTGGATACCTTTGATTCCTTTTTCTTCTCTGATGGCTATAGCTAGAACTTCCAAGACAATGTTGAATAGAAGTGGAGAAAGTGGACAGCCTTGTCTCGTTCCTCATCTTAGGGGGAAAGCTTTCAGTTTTTGTCCTTTAAGTATGATGTTGGCTTCAGGTTTCTCATAGATGGCCTTGATGATGTTGAGGTACACTCCCTCTATTCCTATTTTGCTGAGGGTTTTAATCATAAATGGTTGCTGTACTTTATCAAATGCTTTTAAAACATCTATTGATATGATCATATGGCTTTTGTCTTTCATTATGTTGATGTGGTGTATTACGTTTATTGATTTGTGAATGTTGTACCATCCTTACATCCTGGGATGAAACCCAGGATGTCCAATATTTTGTTGAGAATCTTATCATCTATTTCCATCAGAGATATTGGCCTATAGTTTTCTTTCTTAGTTGTGTCTTGACCTGGTTTTGGGATTTGAATAATATTGGCCTGATAGAAAGAGTTTAGGAGTCTTCCCTCTTCCTGTATTTTTTGGTATAGGTTGAGAAAAATAGGAGTTATTTCTTCTTTAAATGTTTGGTAAAATTCACCTGTGTATCCATCAGGTCTGAGGCTTTTGTGCTTTGGGAGCTTCTTCAATTTCACTAGTTGTTATTGGCCTATTCAGGCTTTCTGCTTTCTCTGGATTCAGTTTTGGTAGATTATACATTTCCAGAAACTTGTCCATTCCACCCAAGTTGTCATATTTCTTGTCATATAGTTGTTTGTAATCACTTCTTACAATCTTTTGTATTTCTCAGGTCTCAGTTGTGATTTCTCCTCTGTCATTTCTGATTCTGTTTATTTGGGTCCTCTCTTTCTTTGTCATGATGGGTCTTCATAAAGGCTTGTCAATTTTGTTTATTTTTTCAAAGAACCAGCTCCTGGACTTGTTGATTCTTCCAATCATGGTTTGAGTCTCTAAGTTATTTAGTTCTGCTCGAACCTTGATGATTTCCTTCCTTCTACTTGCTCTGGCCTTTTTTTGTTGTTGCTCTTCTAGTTCTTGCAGTTTTATGGTTAGGTTGTTTTTATAAACTTCTTGTGACCTTTTTAGGTAGGCCTGTAATTGCTATAAATTTCCCTCTGAGGACCGCCTTTGTTATGTCCCATAGGTTTTGGGCTGTCATGTGTTCATTCTTACTTGTTCCCAGGAACATTTTTATTTCATCTTTGACCTCATTGTTAACCCATTCATTACCTAAAAGCATGTTATTCAGTCTCCATGAATTAGATTGTTTTTGGTTTTATCCCATGAGGCTGGTTTCTAGTTTCAAGCCATTGTGATCTGAGAAGATGCTTGGTATGATTTCAATGTTCCTGTATTTGTGGAGGCTTATCTTGTGACCTACCATGTGGTCTATCCTAAAAAATGTTCCATGTGCATTTGAAAAGAATGTGTATTTTGCTTCTTTGGGGTAAAAGACTCTGTATACCTCAGTTAGGTCCATTTCCTCTAGAGTGTTGTTCAATGCCACAACATCTTTGGGGATTTTTCGTTTGGAAGATCTGTCCATTGTTGATAGTAGGGGGTTTTAATACCCCATACTATTAGTGTGTTGCTGTCTATGTCTTTCTTAAAGTCTTCCAAGATTTTCTTATATATTTCGGAGCTCCTATGTTGGGTGCGTATATGTTTATCAGAGTTATTTCTTCTTGATGGATTGTTCCCTTAAGTATTATATAATGTCCTTCTTTGTCCCCTTTTATGGCCTTCATTGTAAAGTCTATTTTGTCTGAAATCAGTATTGCTACTCCAGCTCTTTTTTCACGTCCATTTGCTTGATATATAGTTTTCTATCCCTTCACTCTCAATCTGTGTCGATCTTTTGTTCTGAGGTGGGTCTCTTGAAGACAGCACATATGTGGGTCATGTTGTCTTATCATTTTGGCTACCCTATGTCTTTTGATTGGTGCATTTAATCCATTTACATTTAAGGTTATTATTGATTGACACTTATTCATTGCCATTTTCTCCCTTTATGTCTGTATTCCTCTTTGGCTTTCTCTGTTTCTTCATTTTATTTATTTGTTTATTTCTAAAGAAGACCCTTTAGCATTTCTTGCAATGCTGGTTTGGTAGAGATGTGTTCTTTTAGTCTTGTTTTGTCTGGGAAGCTCCTTATTTCTCCTTCTATCTTGAATGAGAGCCTTGCTGGGTAGAGTATTCTTGGTTGCAGGCCTTTGTTGACCATGACTTGAAATACTTTTTGTCATTCCCTTCTGGCTTGAATTGTTTCTGTTGAATAATCACTTGATAGCCTTATGGGAGTCCCCTTATATCTTATTTGTTGTTTCTCTCTTGATGCTTTTAGGATTCTCTCTTGGTCTTTGAAATTAGCCATTTTAATAATAATATGCCTTGGTGTTGGTCTGTTTGGGTTCATCTTCATTGGGACCCTATGTGCTTCCTAAACTTGATTAATGTTTTCATTCATTATGTTAGGGAAATTTTCTATCATTACTTTTTCAAACTGGGTTTCCATTCCTTTTTCCTCTTCTCCTGGTATCCCTATGATATGGATGTTATTACATTTCATGTTGTCCTGCAGCTGTCTTAAAATCTCTTCATTCTTGTTGAGCCTTTTTTCATTCTCTTGTACTGTCTTGGAGTATTTGTCTACATTGTCCTCCAACTCACTGATCTGCTCCTCTGCTTCTTCTAGCCTACTGTTGATTCCTTCTACTGTATTCTTCAATTCAGACATTGTATTCTTCATTTCCTCCTGGCTCTTACTGATCATTTCTATGTCTTTTTTGATGCTGTTGTAGCTCTCAGTAAGTTCCTTGTAACTTCCCTGGAGTTGTTTATAGTTTTCTTTGAGCTGGCTTAGCTCATTGAGCTTCTCTATCATCATTCTTTTGAATCCCTTATCTGATATATCGTGTGCCTCTGTTTCATTTTGTGGTCTTTCTGGGGATTCTTCCTTTCCTTTTGGTGATGGACTGATTCTTTTTCCCCCCATTTTGCGTGTCTGTTGTTGCTTGCTTTTTGTTTTTTTGTTTTTTCCTTGGATTAATCTGCTTTCTTCCTTACCTTCTAACACCCTTCTATGTTAGAAGATTTGTGGAGTTCAATGTTGCAGTCTCCCAGATTTTTTCCACTTGTTTTTCTTGGTGTGGCCTTTATTTGGGCTGTCTGGTTGTATTCTGGATTGGTTGTGTATGTTGCTCCTTTCCTTCCAGTTAAGAAGCTCCTTCTATCCTTTCTTACATAAATGAGGAGAAGGAGAATCAGAAAGCCTCAAGTATGAGTGAACAGTGTAAGCATATGTATTTAATTGCCGCATCTGCTTCCCTGTTCACCCTTAGTGGTCCCTGATTGGTCTAGGTGGAGCCAGGACCTGTGGGCTTTTAGCAGGAAAAAAAGAAGAAAAAAAAAAGAAAAAAGAAAAAAAGATAATACTAATAAGAAGAAAGGGTTTAGATGGCTGTTCACCCTTAATAATCCTTGATTGGTCCGGATGGAGCCAGGACCTGAGGGCTTTTAGCAGAAAAAAGAAATTATATATATATATAAAATATAATGGTGCTGCCCAGCCAGTGCACTTCCCTGATCTCCTGCTACCCACAGGATTCTTCTCCTCCACCTCTGGCCCAGTGAGGAGCTTCCTCTCCCTGTTGCAGGAGTGAGGCTCTCACACAGTCCCTCCACTGCAGGAGTTAAATTCCTCATTCCCTCCTGCGTTTGCTTTTGCTGCCCACACTTCACTGTTCAGATTTCTAGTCACCAGGGAGCCTGGAGCTGGCTTCAGTTAAAGACGCCCCTCTGGGTAGAGCCGCCACTGCCCAGAGCTGACATCAGCCTGCTGGCCAGTTTGAAACTATCTCATTTGCTCACCTGTAGGTCTCTGTTGCCTCTGGGCTGTCTCCCCTGAGTCCAGATGCTGACTGCTCCAATTCTTAGGGACCTCAACATTCTCGTGCTCCCTATCCTATCCTCCAGCAGCTCTGGTACTCCAGAACACCATCAGCACTGCTTTCTACTTTCACCATCTTTGATTCCTGTTTTTTTATTTTTTAGATTCTTATTATTGGAAGCTGTGAGTTTGGTGCCATTTTAATGTTTATAATTTTTATCCTCTTCTTCTTAAATAAGTCTGTTTAACATTTCTTATAATAATGGCTTGGTGATGATGAACTTCTTTAGCTTTACCTTGTTTTGGAAGCACTTTATCTGCCCTTCCATTCTAAATGATAGGTTTGCTGGGTAGAGTATTCTTGGTTGTAGGTCCTTGATTTTCAATGGCTCATGAGGCCTCAATGAAACAATATTGGGTCACAAGCTGAAGAAAGCTTCAGAATTTTAGATCTTCATATCTTGGTGCAAGGTGCCATGGCTAGCCTAGGACCTCCAGTCATCATCTCTTTCTAGCCAGGCCTGATGAAAGCTCTGAAGCTCCCAATGTCATTTTATCCTACTAGGGAGTTCTTGAGGGCAAATCAATGACCACAATACCTATGTAATCCCAACACCTATGGTAGGGCCTAACACCAACCAGATATTAAGTAAATATTTGCAGTTAAATCTTAAACATGAGCAATCGCGCACAGCAATTCCCTCAAGGTAATTGGTTCAGGATTGGTGAAAGCCAAGTCAATTGAACCAACCAGGGTGTATCCTAGGACCTTTGCTTAGGCAACTGGACGTAAGATTTACTTTCCCACTCTATTCTTCAGCTGTGAAGTGTATTAGTCCAGAACTTATTTTTAAGCACCTTTTAAAAATATACATTTTATTATACATTTTATTTATTATTTTTAGAGAGAGGGGAAATGAGGGTGGCAGAGAGGGAGAGAAATATCAATGTATGGTTGCCTTTCTCCTGCCTCCAGTTACAGACCTGGCAGGAGACTTGACTTGCAACCTGGTTATGTGCCCTGGTTGGGAATCAAACCAGCAAACTTTGGGTTCACAGGCCAGCACCTATCCACTGAGCCACCAGCCAGGCAGGCAGTCCAGAACTTTTGCCACTAATTTGCCACATGAAAGGGAAAACTGTCTGAAAGTAGTTCCAAGAGGGAAAAATAGGGTTTTGATGACAAAATTTAAGCCCCTGGAGTAAGCTATACCTAAAGACTACTCTTGGATTTTATTTTTAGTTAAATGAAGCAATATCTCTTCCTCCTTTTTTCTTAGGAAACTTTGGGATTCCTAGGTGCTGGGATAAGTAATATTAGGTCACTTAGCAAATGGGTCAATCCTATACATGTGTATGAGATAATTTCTGCTGTATGGGTTAGTAAAATGCTTATGGCTAGTCCTAGTTTTGCCCTGCCTGAATATAGTGCAATAAATGGTCATTTTTGCTGTGGAAATTAAAAGACAATCAGATGGGACTTTTGCCGCCTGGGAGCCTTTCTGCTCAGAACTTCATCAGGTCCCTGTGGTCCCTGCCTCTCAAGCATCTTAGTAGCCAGCTCAGTTCAGAATCTATGTGCCCTGCATTTAGACATGCTCCACTAGAAACTGACTTTGATCCTAAAAGCCATGCAACAGCCAGAAACTACAGCTTCTTTGAAACATAAAAGAGAAGCCCTGATGGACATAGGGGCAATAGTGAAGAACTAGAACTAAGTGAACAAGGGCTTTTTTATAAGACCTGTGCCCATAGTTTGCCACACAATAGAGGAAGGTATTTCTTGGTAGACTTTTATGCACCACCAACAATTGTTAAAAGCATAATGGATCACTTGTCTCAAAACATTGATGTAATTAGACCAAATATTGTAAAACACCATCCAACCCCAGAAGTGAAAGAGTGTGAAGAGATTGTCCAGGTTCCACTTAGAAGAAAGCTATATTCCACATAGAAGACAAAATGAGAAAATTTACCAGATTTTAACCTTATGTTTAATTCTCTTACTTTTGAGCATCATGGATTAATAATTTACTAAATTGAACTTTATATTAGTGTGTTACAGGTGCCATTTGATTTTTCTAAGGTATTTTTAGCTCTTGATCCCTTTTTTCTGTGAGGAGTGAGGGAATGGCTTTCTAGGGACACTTTGTAGTCTGTGTGTATCAGCACATTGTTCTTGATTTTGTTACATTAATGTAATTTTTGTCTGTGAGGTCTTGTGCCTACTAATATCATTTTGAACAATAAAAATAATAAAACTTTCTTGGATTGTGAGGTAGCCATTCAAACTGTATAACTATGCAAAATAAAATATTATTCAAACTGTATAAAAGTCAGCCAGATGGTTTTCCTGTTCCAAAAATAGAGATCCCCAAAAATAAAGTATTATAATTCACCAAATGTTTATACCCCAAAACAACTCTATTGTTCAATGTTTATCTTCTAAGTAATGTTCACTAGAAAGTCTTAGTTAGGCACTGACACATCTTTAAATCTTCTCATTAACTGCCAACTGCTTTCCCTTTCCAACCAGAGAGTGCCTTTTTTTATTTAAGGCCATCCAAAAACTGCTCCCCACCAACGTGGCCAGGAGAATAGAGTTGGCTGGAATATATTACTAACAGCAGTGAGTAGAGAAACCACTAATTTAAATAGCAAATATTTGATTTCGCTTGGCCCACACCCTGGAGTATATACAGTAGGACTCCTCTGTGGCTTGACGTACTCTCCTAGATTTGGTCCCCAGAAAACAAATGTCAAGAATTTCATTGGGAAGCCTTCAAAGTAAGCACCCTGTGAGGAAACAAAGGAAGTAATATTGGGCAGAAAGAGAAGATGGGCAGTGATGCCATCACCACAAAGACTCAGCCAACCTCATGAAAAGCTTTGGGGCTGAGATAATCCTCAGAGTTGTCCTGAGTTAGAGCAATGGGGCTGGGTCTTTAAGCTCATACTCTGACCAGTCATTGGATTCAGGCTATCTCTAAGAAGGATCGGGCCTTGGGAAAGGCAGCTCTCTTTAGCTACAAGTGATTTCTGAAGATAGATTCATCTGGGAGCCATCAGCAACCAGCACCCCCAGCAGCTAAGGGATGAGTTGAGAATCTACAAAACACATTACAGCGTCCACTACACTTCTTTATTATGTCAAAAACTTTTTCAGAAAGTGAAAGTGTCTCTAGTTCTCTCTCTATATGTGGCCCCATTTTACCAGAGATTCCTGACTTCTGCTTTGGGAGCACCACAAAGTCATCCAGATTATTTCCCAATATGTGGGATGCCAGCACCCAAAGCACTATGATCAAAGGGCAACCTTCAAGCTCCTTGGTCAGCCCCTCACATCTGTACTTGGCAAGAAGTGCATAGGCTGGTGGGATATTATCTCTCTTTTTTGGTCAGCCAGTGGACCCCCCTCCTCTCCTCTGATAATGGCCAAAGAGTTCACCCCATCCCTCAGAACTCACTCTCTGTAATGCCTGCTCTGAATAATGCTGAGCTTAACTGCATGCACCCATGGGTACTCTCCTGGCACATGGTCTACTGGTATTTTGCCTATGGGGCAATGGGTGGAGGTCCTCCCTCCAATGGAACTTTTGGGGCCTATCTTGACTTGAACACCAAGAAGAACTCTCTTGGCATATGATGATGGCTTCTGAGAAGTCCATGTATTCTGATTGCTCTGTGTACTTTTCTCTAACTGAAGGACAGTGGGACCCTGGTAGCCTCCTGCTCTGCTCAGAAGAGGCCTGTAGGCAGGACCTTGAGAGAAAAGAGAAAGAGTGTGTGCTGTGGCTGACAGGTTCCAGGGAGGTGCTGTCATCTGTGTTTCACTCTCAGACTTCCTCCAGCCTATGTGGGAGGACTACCCATGTTAGCAGATACATGTGGCATAGCAGGCTAGATTGCAAAATATATCCGGCATGGCAGTTGGTGAAAGAGTTATGCAATAGCCACCAACTTACGGAAACCACTGTGAGATGTGCCCTGGAGTAGAGGCTCCTGGTTTTGCCACCATGGCCACAGGCTCGGGTTCTCCATTAGCAGTCTAAAGAGTGTCTCAGGCTGTGGGATGTCAAGAACAGATCCTCCCTATAGTCACCCTAGTAACACATGACCCACAAGACCCAGCATTCCTGGTATCTTCTTCTGTGAGGGTCTCCAGGTCTACTCTCTTTCACATTCTAGAAACTCCAGGAAACTGTCAAAGTTTGTTATCAGCTGCCCTTTAGACCCCCAGATCTCCAAGATAGTAGGTCCCACCTTAGAGAAGGAGAGGGAAACCTAGGGAATGGGTCTGGAATGGACAACTGGAATGAGGAGAAGGCTGGCGATCCCATCCTGTAAGGAGCTGATGTGGCTCAGCCTGGAGGGTAACATGAGGAGACTCACTCTAAGTCTCTGGAGGGCTGTCCCAATATGAAGAAAAAAGGTGGCATTCAGGGACACAGGTAACAAAGCTGGGACTTGAGGGGAAGTCATGGGCTAGAAGATCCCAGTCCCATATCAAAAAGAACTCTCTCCATGAGCTAGCTCTCCATTGTGGGATGGAATGCCAAAAAAAATGTTGAGCTCATTATCATGAAAGGAACTGGATAATCATGTACTTGGTATCACAAAGATAATCTAATTAGTATCTGTGCCCTATGCATTAGGTGCCACTCACCTGCACAGAGAAGTCAGCACTCCTGAGGAGGAGAGTGAAGGGAGGAATTTTTCAAATTGAGCAGGGAGGTAAATGTCCTTGGGGAGCAGATCTGTCAAGCCCTTTCTGCTCCCCTTTACTATCTTCCTCCACCAGTGGAGAATGGATGGAAAATAAGCTTGGAAATTAAATTTACCTAGATATGAATTCCAGCTCTGTTATTTACTCTCTGTATAATTCTTCTCTTAGCCTGTGATTTCTTTTCTGAGGATTATATGAGATGAAGGGCATGAGATCTTCTGGCGCACAGTTAATGTTCAATATTTTTTTTAAGTTGATTTTATTTCAATCCCATCACCTGATCACATTAAATTCTCAAACTGAAACCTTACACTTAAGACTATCTCCAAAGACAACAAAAATTGATATCAGGTTAGAATGCATCCTTCCACACATTTTCATAGGCCTTATGTAAATATATATGCATACCTATTGAGGAGGGGTTATTTATGTAAATGTTATACTTTGCATTTTATTCTGTACTTTCCTTTTTTTCATTCAATAATGTATCTTGGAGGCTTCTTCATGCTAACAAGCATAGAATAACTCTATTCTCCTTAACTACTATTTTATGAAGAATGATTAGCCCTACATGGTGTGCTTTAGTGGATTGAGCACCAGCCAGCAAATCCAAGCGTTGCTGGTTCGATTCCCAGTCAGGGAACATACCTGGTTGCAGGCCAGGTCTCCAGCCAGGTCCCCAGCTGGAGATACACATGAAAGGCAACCACACATCGATGTTTCTCTCCCTTTATTCCTCCCTTTTTTCCCCTATCTCTAAAAAACAATGAGCCCTTGCTGGTGTGGCTCAGTGGACTGGCACTGGCCTACAAACCCAAAGTCACAAGTTTGATTCCCCAGTCAGGGCACATAACCAGGTTGCAATCCAGGTCTCCAGCCAGGTCCTTAGCTGGAGGCAGGTGAAAGGCAACCATACAGTGATGTCTCTCTCCCTTTCTGCCTCCACCCTGCCCTTCTCTCTGAAAATAATGAATAAAATCTTTTAAAAGTAATAAAATTAAATTAAAACAATGAATAAAATCTTTTTAAAAATGAATGATTACACTGTGATTTATTTAGCTCTTCCTCTATGAATGGACACAGTTTACTTCCAGTTTTTTATTCTTACAAAGAATGAACATCTTTATTAATGCCCTCTAACATATATAAACAAAGGTTTTATTTCCAAAGAAGTGGAATCCTATATCAGAAAGAATGTGCATTTATAATTTTAATATATACAGGCTGTAAAATTCATTAATAACTAAGTATAATTTTCAATTCAGTAACCTTAATTCCAGAGGCAAATTTCAGGTACTTATTTTTCTTATATGTTTACATTGCAAAATAAATCTTGTAAAAAAGATACCCATGTGTTTTTTTTAAAGTGCTAGTTGCTTCTTTATCTATTCCAGCCCAATTGTGAACAGTTGGCATGTATATACTTCCAGACTATTTACTCTGCATTTATAAACACAAATAGTATGTAAAACACACTTTTTCTTTTTACATAAATGAGGTACAGATAAATATAAAACTTGATTTTCCACTTTACTGATGTATTTTGTACATCTTTCCATGTTAGTATTTTCATAGCTGGGTCTTTACTTTTAATGGTTGCATACAACTTTATTATAAGAGGGACCATAATAAATTTACCCTGTCCTAATTGAGGAACATTTTTTATTGTTTTCTATCCTTTGCTACCATAAATGAAGCTGCAGTGAATATTCAGGTACATGCATCATATTGTGCTTTGAAAATACATTGAACTGGACTGCTAGTCAAGATGGCAGCATAAGTAAATGTGGTACTCACCTCCACCAACAACCACATCAAAATTACAACTAAACTACAGAAGAACCACCATTCAGAAATATGATAGAATGAAAGTCCTACAACTAGAAAATTAAAGAATCCATAGGAGACAGGAGACTAATAGGAGGGGCAGACACATGGAACTGGCTGGTCCCACACCCACAAATGGCATATAAAAAACAGGAGGGATTTCTCAGCTGCAGAGGTTTCCCCCAAGAAACAAGGGGTCCCAGCCCTACACCAGTACCCCCATCCCAGGGTTCCAGTTCCAGGAAGAGAATTCTCCATAACTTCTGGCTGTAAAAACCAGTAGGGTTGAAGATGAGGGAAACAAAGGGCTTCTGGAGCCCCAAGCAATTTCTTTTAAAGGCCTCATGCATGGACTTACTCAGACTTACTCTTTCTGACCTCCAGCACTGGAGCATCAGCTTCAAAGGTACAAGAGAATAACTGAATTGCTTGGCATAAGGGTGAGAGCTGAGGCAAAGGGTAGCTTTCTCCCAGTCAGAAATGCTGGCAGAGGGTTGAGGGTGGGAGGTGCCTGCCAGCAGAGGGTGCAGGATCATTCCTTCATGAGTGCTGGGGTCCCAGGTGAGCATGGAGGTGGATTCAGCTGAAGAGCTTGATGAAGAAGAGCAGCTGGTGAGAAGTCATTGCAAGGAGAAGACTGAGTTGCAAGCCAAAATTCAAGGTATGAAGAATGCTGTTCCCAAGACAAAAAGAGAAGGAAGCAACTCACTGAAGATGTTGCTAAACTGGAAGCAGAAATAGAACAGAAACACAGAGAGGAACTGGAGCAATTGAAGCTGACTTCTAAATAGAGTCAAGGAGATTTTGATGCTGTTAACATTTCAAATTTGGTTCTGGAGAATCAGCCACCCTGGATATCAAGAGCACAAAAGATATGGGACAAAAAAGTTGCATTGGAAAAGGAGCAAAAAGAAAGGGTAGCTGAAGCTGAAATTGAGAACTTTCATGGAGCTAGACATATAGAAAGTGAAAAACTTGCTCAAACATTGGCAGCTAGACAGTTGGAAATTAAGCAAATACCCTCTGATGGCCACTGTATGTACAAAGCCATTGAAGATCAACTGGTGGAGCGGGAGTGTAGCTCAGACGGTAGCTGCCTTATGAAGTTAGACTGCTCAGTACATGCAAAGCCACATGGAAGACTTCCTGCCATTTTTAACAAACCCCAATACAGGGGATATTTATACTCCAGAAGAATTTGGAAAGTACTGTGATGATATTGTAAACACAGCTTCCTGGGGAGGTCAGCTTGAGCTAAGAGCCCTGTCTCATATTTTACAACACCAATAGAGATAAAACAGGCAGATTCTCCTCCTATTGTAGTTGGTGAAGAATATCCAAAAAAAAAAAATCATTACTTGTATACATGAGACATACCTATGGCTTAGTAAAACATTACAATTCTGTTACATGGTTGGTGAGCAGAGCTACTCACCAAAATGTTGCACAATTATGTTACAGTACAGTGTGCTGATAGGAATATTCATACCAAGTGATGGATTGTTCTAAATGTTACTGAAAAACACAACTACCTTAAATCAGTTTATGGCAAAGCTGCTAAAAGATTTTTTTAACATATCAGAGATAAACTTTAACCAATGTCCCCTAAGAGGTATTTTAAAAACACTTATAAGTCCATTGTGGAGAATATCATGCATAGACCAAGATACAAACCTATTTGGTTATATTTTTATTAAATAGAATCCTGGACATTTCTGTTGAAATAAAGTGTGTTTTACTAAAAGCTTTTAGTAAGCATTTCCATGTAATTTTTCTTGAAGAAATAAAATGACTTGAGTCTTTTTGCCATTGCAATAATGGGATGATGACAGCAGATTTAATTAATCCCTATAAATAAACTTGATTAGCCTTGGCTGGGTGGCTCAGTTATTAGAACATCATGCTGACACACCAAGGTTGCAAGTTCTAACCCTGGTTAAGGCAAGTACAAGAAGCAACCTGTGAATGCATAAAAAAGTGGAAACATAAATCAGTGTTTCTCCCTCCTCTCTCTAAAATCCTGTCTGACATCATTTACCTTACCATGGTGTTCTCCTTAGGTCCTTCCGATACCAAATTTCATGCCTACTTAAGCTGTTTTCAATGGGTTTCCCATACAAATGGCCTGTATTGGCTCATGCTTCAGATATTTCTGAAATCTCTCAAATAAGCACCATCTAGCTTCAGCAAACACTGTCCCCTCTCACTAAGTGACACCAGGTCCGGCACTAGCAGAAGCCAGACTTGGTTCACAGCTTGGCCTTGCCTGGTCCTCTCCAAGCCCAATATAATTGGCCATCTGCATATTGCTTTGTAGCTAATTCTGGGTAGCTTTGGGCAAAACACAGAAAGTGGCTGACTTTGGCCTGCGTCTCCCTGGAGGCTCCCAAGCCAACACACTCGGTGGACAGCTTCAGACTACATCAAAGCACAACTACCTCCACAAGCAACATACTAAAGGGGTGCACACAGCAGACACCAGAGCTCTGCTCTGCAGAGTGGGTTCCTGTACAGATGCTCTTCCACAGTGGTTGGAGGTTCGTGGTCAGTGTTCACAGTCAGTCCTTGCAGCTTACTGGCTTAGGGATAAATCCCTCTCATTGACATGCCAATAGCAATCAAGGCTCAACTAAAGAGGACGGTGTACAGTCCACACAGAGGATATGCACCTGAGTGCACAGCGTAGGTGATTGAAAAAGCTGTGTCACTGAACCCTCCAGAAGTTGCCCCAGAGGCTCAACCCTACCAAGCCTAGGAGAAATATCAGCTTTACCTAAATATATAAACAAACACAGGGAGCCTGAAAAAAATGAGAATACAAAAAATGTGTCCCAAATGAAAGAACAAAACAAAATGCCAGAAAAAAAACTGCAAACAAAATGGAGATAAGAAATCTACTAGATGCAGTGTTCAAAATACTAGCTATAAGGATATTTAATAAACTTAGGAAAAGAGTAGGTGAACTTGGTGAGAACTTCAATGAAGAGATAAGAACCATAAAATGGAACTAGAAATCATTAAAAAAAAAAAAAAACCAAGTCAGAAACAAAGAATGCATTAACTGAAATGAAGAATATAGTATAGGGATTCAACAGTAAAGCAGATGAGGCAGAGGATCAAATCAGAAAGTTGGAAATAAACAGAAAACAGCAAAGCAAACAGAAAAATATTTTTAATGTGGATAGCATAAGGAGCCTCTGGAACAACTTCAAGCATACCAACATTGCATAATTGGGGTATCAGAAGAAGAGACAAAACAAGAAATTAAAAGCCTTTGTAAAAAAAACTAATAATAATAATGAAGGAAAACTTCCTTAACTTAGTGAAGAAAATAAACATGCAAGTATAGGAAACACAAAAGAGTCCCAAACAAGCTGAACCCAAAATGGGTCACACCAAGGCACATGCAAAATGTTAAGGACAAACAGAGAATCTTTAAAGCAGAAAGAGAAAAGTAGTTAGTTATCTAAAAGAAAGCTCCCATAAGACTATCATCAGATTTCTCAATAAAACTTTGCAGACTGGGATGGACTGACCTGGCTTGCAAAGTGATGAAAATCAAGGACATGCAACCAAGGTTACTCTACCCAGCAAAGCTATCATTTAGCATTGAAGGACAGATAAAGAGCTTCCCAGATAAGAAAAATCAGGAGTTCATCACTGCTAAACCAGTATTATATGAAATGTTAATTGATCTTTTAGTAAAAAAAAAATTTTAATATGAACTGTAAAATGGCAATAAATACCTATCAAGAATTGAATCTTTAAGAAAAGTAAACAAGCATAATAGAAACAGACTCATAGATGTAGAGAACATTTTGATGGTTGTCAGATGGGAGGGGGATTGGAGGAATGGGTGAAAAGCCAGATAAGAAAAATCAGGAGTTCATCACTGCTAAACCAGTATTATATGAAATGTTAATTGATCTTTTAGGAAAAAAAAATTTTTAATATGAACTGTAAAATGGCAATAAATACCTATCAAGAATTGAATCTTTAAGAAAAGTAGATTGACTTTGGGGGGAAAGGGTGGGTGGGGAGGGGGACAGAGGGGAGAAAAAAAGGGATGAATATAATACAACAACAATAAAATTAAAAGAAAAAAAAAAAAAAAAAAGACAGCATTGCAGTTCCAGCACCCAAATATAATCACCTAGACTACTTCTATGTATCTCTCCCGGTCTTGTTTCTGTACCCAGTTTTGTTTTGTTTTGTTTTGTTTTGTTTTTATATAAATTTAGCAATAACTAAAAAAAAAAGAAAGAAAAAAAAAAAGAAAAGTAAACAAGCAGAATAGAAACAGACTCATAGATGTAGAGAACATTTTGATGATTGTCAGATGGGAGGGGGATTGGAGGAATGGGTGAAAAGGGTAAAAAGATTAAGAAATACAAATTGATTGTTACAGAAGAGTCATGGGGATATAAAGTACAACATATGGAATAGTCAATACATTCTAATCAGTACGAATTGTATCAGATGAGTGTGAGATTTATCAAGATGATCACTTAGTCATGTACTATCTAATCACTAGGGTATATACACCTGAACATAATATATAATGTATGTAAACTGTAATTGAAAAATTAAAAGTTAGTAAAAAAAAAAAAAAAGTACATTGAGCTAAAACTAATCTTAGAAGTATCAGAAGGCTGATGTTAGAAGACAGGAAAGTTTGGTGACTAAAAGAGACACAAAGGAGGATATCTGGGGTGCTGGTAATGTATTATTTCATTTAACATAGATGCTAAATCCATGGATGTGTTTAGTTTGTGAAAATTCATAAAGACATATTTATGAGTTGTAAATTGTTCTGTACTTATACTAAAACAAAATTTTACTTTAAATGTAGGGGAAATTTAGATACTGTAGATTTTCTTAGTTTAAGCTAAATATGACAGAAACTCTATAACAAGTTAAATTCTAATGTGTACAAAACTCATATGCTGGAAACTGTTAAATAATTTGCTCACAGATGCTGAACAAGTAATCTGGAGAAACATAGGTTGAAATGGGACTAAGTTTACTCAGGAAGGAGTTCTGGCAAGATGGCAGAGGAGTAAATGGAGTTATACCAATCTCCTCCCAGGTGGCATCTGCAATGACATTTTTGGAAAAAAAGTCAGCTGGAATTACCAACAGAACACCAGCTGGAAAGAGGTTCTATGACTACATATAGAACAGAGGAGTCCACATCATGATGACATGACTGGTAAGAATCGTGGAAATACAAGAGGGCTGCCTGGGCCCCCACCAGAGGCAGCAGCTGAAGGAGCCAGGGGATCCACCTGAGAAGAGTGGGTTCTGGTCACCAAGCTGGGTTTCCCAGCCCACAGCAATATGGCAGAGAGTAGAGCAGCATACAGCTTAGAAGGGCAGAAAGTCATGGAGTTTGCTGGCCTGAGAGAGCACTAGAGACAGAGAACTAGTAGGGTGACCACAGAGAAAATACATTGGCACCCACCTACCCTGGACTCCAGTGGAGGGAGGGCAGAAAGGACTGGAGACACATGGGGAGAGTTTGTGGTGGTGGCTTAGGGGAGAGAAGTGGAGAAGTGGCTGTGGGGATCCCAGTGCTGACTCATCACCCACACATCAGACGGACTACTCTGTGCCAAGCGGCTTCCGTAGGAGGGTCCTCATAGCCCTCCACACAGGAAGCAACCCGACCCACCCAGCAAAGCCGGAGCCTGGTGCCTGATCACAATTCTTTGATTTACATCTAAACATATCTCTCCCTCCCTGCTGTGTCTGAACACAGATACGATAGTTGGCACCTGAAGAGGTATTTATAAACCAGCAGCACCTGGGCCTTGTGGCTGAGTACAAACTTTCTGACTTACAGGTGGGTCAGTCAGTCAGCCTCATACAGTGGCGTGCAAGCCTGGTGGCTGATGGTAGATTCATTGCTTTGCAACTCAGTCCCTCTCGCTCAGCAGACCCTAGGTCAGGCAGCTAATTAAAAACTCTCTAACTTAGAGCTGAGTCAGACAGCCCCACACAGTGGCAAGTGAGCCTGGTTGCTGATAGTGTACTCTGGTTCACAAATGAGTTGGTTTGTCCCACCCAGTGGCCCCTGAACCTGGCAGCTGATACAAACTCATTAGATTACAATTGTATCTTGCTGCCTAGCCCAGTGGCCCCTTAGGCTGGTGGTCAACCACAGATTCATTGGCTTACAGTTGGATCTTGCTGCCTAACCCAGTGGTGCCTGAGCCTGGCGGCTGACCACAGATTCATTGATTTACATCTGAATCTGTCCCACAAGGCTGCATGAGCTGGTGGCTGATCCATTGGATTACAATTAAACCACTCTGTCTAGCCCAGTAGAGCCTGAGTTTTGTAGCTGATTTATTAATGTACAGCTGAATTGGTCTGTCACCCCCAGCAGCATCTGAGCCTGGTGGTGGATCACGGATTGATAGAATTACAACTAAATTAATGCTTTTGGCCTAGCAGTTCCTTAGCCTGGCAGCTGATCACAGTCTGACTAGATTTCAATGAAACCTAAAAATAAGGAGTAAAAGAAACAGTCCATCACCAAAAGGAAAGAAGGAATCCCCAGAAAGACCACTAAATGAAACAGAGGCAAGCAAACTATCAGATATGGAATTCAAAATAATGATGATAAAGAAGCTCAGTGAGCTCAGCCAGCTCAAAGAACACTGCAACCAACTTCAGCAGAACTACAAACAACTCTAGGGAAGCTACAAGGAACTTACTGAGAACTACACCAGCATAAAAATGACATAGAAAATATCAGTAAGAACCAGGAGGAAATAAAGAATACAATTTCTGAATTGAAAAATACAGTAGAAGGGCCCTGGCTGGTAGCACAGTGGTTAAGGCGCCGGCCTGTGAACCCAAAGGTCGCAGGTTCGATTCCTCAGCCAGGGCACATAACCAGGTTGCAAACCAGGTCTCCAGTCAGGTCTGTGGCTGGAGGCAGGTGAAACGCAACCATACATTGATGTCTCTCTCCCTCTCTGCCTCTCTCCCTTCACCTCTTTCTAAAAATAATGAAATAAAATCTTTAAAAAAAAGAAAAGAAAAGAAAAATACAGTAGAAGGAATTAACATGAGGTTAGAGGAAACAGAGGATTGGATCAGAAAGGTGTGGGACAACGTAGAAAAACATTACAAGACAGTGCAACAGAATGAAAAATGGCTGAACAAGAATGAAGAGGTTTTAAGAGAGCTGTAGGACATCATGAAATGAATATCCCTATCATAGGGAAACCAGAAGAAGAAAAACAAGGAATGGAAAACCTGTTCAAAAAAGTATGAGAGAAAACTTCCCTAACATGATGAGTGAAAACGTTGCTCAAGTTCAGGAAGTACAGAGGGCCCCAATGAGGATAAATCCAAACACACCCACTCCAAGACACATTATGATTAAAATGGCAAATTTCAAAGATAGAGAATCCTAAAAACATCAAGAGAGAAATAGCAAATAACATATAAAGGGGCTCTGATAAGGTTATAAAATGATTTCTCAACAGAAAAAATACAAGCCAGAAGGGTATGGCAAAAAATGTTCCAAGAAACGGGAAACAAAGGTCTGCAACCAAGAATACTCTACCCAGCAAGGCTCTCATTCAAAATGGAAGAAGAAGGCAGGAAGATGGCGACAGAGTAGAGAGCAGTGCTGATGGTGTTCTCGAGTGCCAAAGCAGCTGGAGGACAAGATAGGGAGCATGAGACATCTTCAGGACCCTAGGAATTGGAACGGGCAGCATCTGGACACAGGGGAGCACAGCCCAGAGGCAGAGGAGGCCAGCAGGACAGTAGGTGAGGTGTTCCCGACTGACCGGCCGGCGGGCCGAGGTCGGCTCTGGGCAGAGGGGTGCGTTTGACCGAGGCCACCTCCAGGCTCCCTGGTGCTCAACAGTGAAGTGCGGGCGGCGAGGGCAAACACCGTAAGGAACGCGGCATTGAACTCTTGCAGGGGAGGGACTGTGTGAGAGACTCACTCTGGCAACAGGGAGAGGAGGCTCCTCTTGGGGCTAGAGGTGGAGGAGAAGAGTCCTGCGGGAAGCCGGAGCAGTGAAGAGGGAGGTGCACCGGTGGGGCGGCCAGAGGGCAGAAAATGGTGCTGCTGGACCACCGGGGAAACAGCAGCTAGAAGCCCCTGCGAGGGGGGAGGCCCAGCCCTGCGCAGCCACACAGGCCCCCAGGCTCTGCAGAAGCTCCAAACGGCAAGCCGAAGAACCAGCAAGCCGGGAACTGGTACCAGGGACAACGGATGCGCCATTGCCGGAGACAAAGGCCACTCCGCCCACGCCTGGCAGGGGCTCATCACAGAGGCTTCATAAAGAGCTCCACGGAGAGCTGGTTAGCTTGGAGGAGGGGTGCCCGCCCCAGAAGGGCGGGACAGTGTAGGCGGACCCGGACAGTGTTGACAGACAGGGGCGGCCTCCTCCCAAAACTGCGGGGGCAGGGCCAGTTGTCATAAGGACCAGCAAAGAAGTTGAAGGCTGCCCTGCAGAAGTCCTGGGTACTCATCACAGGCAGGAACCTCTGCCAGGGGTGGGAGGGGGCACTCTGCGGGCTCCAGAACACCTGCAGCCCTAAAACCCAGCCAGGCTGCTGAAGGCACAGCCTACCTGGGGGCACACACTCAGAATCAGCCCTACTGTGACAATCAGAGGCCCTGCCACGCGCCAAGACTGGCTAGAATATGGACTATAGACTGTAAAGTCCTGACCAGGAAAAAGAGGCAGCCTCAGGAAAGGGATTGCTGCCAATCTCAAGCACCTGAGTTATACTGAGAGCAATATGAACTATTAATCCCCAACATATCCTTTGCAAAAGATACTTCTCACATATTCTTAATCCCCACCATACCTCAATCCACCTAAATACCTAAGACCCTCCCCCTACTCTTGAATTAAAGTCTACTCACTCTGTGGCTATAATGCATTCCCAGCCCTCAATCTAAGTATTCCTCCCTTCCCCACCCTTTCTAAACCATTTCTTTATTCTTTTCTTCCATCCACTTTTTTTTTCTTTTTTTCTTTTTTTTTTTTTTAATTTTCTTAATGTTTCTTTTCCTATTCTTCCTGGTAAAGCCCACAGGTTCTGGCTCCAACTGGACCAATCAGAAATCATAAAGGGGGAATACACAGCTTAAACCTTTCTTTATTAATATTGATTTCTCTTTGTCTTGTGACTTTCACCGCACCTCCTTTTTTTCCCCCCCCTTTTTTTTCTTTCTCCTTTTTTTCTCCCTGATAAAACCCACTGGTCCTGGCTCCACGTAGACCAAACAGAGACCATAAAGGGAGAACAGACACCTAAAACTTTTCTTTATTAATATTGATTTCTCTTTCTCTTGTGACTTTCTCACTTTTTTTCTTTCTTTCCTTTTATTTTACTTTTTACTGTTTCTTCCTCTGCTAAAAGCCCTCAGGTCCAGGTTCCATCAGGACCAGTCAGGGATTATTAAGGGTGAACAGCCATCTAAACTCTTTCTTCTTATTACTATTATCATTTTTATTTCTCTTTTTCTTTTGCATTTGTGTGTGTGTGTGTGTGTGTGGTTTGGTTTGGTTTGGCTTTTTTTGTTGTTGTTGTTATTTGTTTTTGTTTTTGTTTCTGCTAAAAGCCCACAGGCCCAGAATACAACCAGACAGCCCAAATAAACGACACACCAAGAACAGCAAGTGGAGAAAATCTGAGAGATGGCAACACTGAACTCCACAAATCTCCTATCACAGAAGGGGGCTCAAATAAGGAAAGGAAGCAAAGCAGGTTAACCCAAGGAAAGAACAAAAATAAATAAATAAATAAAGAGCAAGCAAGAACAGACAGCCAAAATGGGGAAAAAAATAATCAGTCCATCAACAAAAGGAAAGGAAGAATCCCCAGAAAGAATACAAAATGAAACTGAGGCACCTGGAATATCAGATAAGGAATTCAAAAGAATGATGATAGAGAAGCTCAGTGAGCTCAGCCACCTCAAAGGAAACTGTAAACAACTCCAGGAGAACTACAAAGAACTCCAGGGAAATTACAAAGAACTCCAGGGGAATTACAAAGAACTCCAGGGAAATTACAAAGAACTCTAGGGAAGTTACAAGAAACTTACTGAGATCTACAACAGCATGAAAAAGGACATGGAAACTATCAATAAGTGCCAGGAGGAAATGAAGAATACAATTTCTGAATTGAAGAATACAGTAGAAGGAATCAACAGTAGGCTAGATGAAGCAGAGGACCGGATCAGCGAATTGGAGGATAATGTAGACAAATACTCCAAGACAGTACAAGAGAAACAAAAAAGGCTGAATAAGACTGAAGAGGGGTTAAGAGAGCAGCAGGACAACATGAAACGTAACAACATCTGTATCATAGGGATACCAGAAGGAGAAGAGAAACAAGGAATGGAAAACCTGTTCAAAACAGTCATGATAGAAAATTTCCCTAACATGATGAGTGAAAACATGAATCCAGTTCAAGAAGCACAGAGAGTCCCAATGATGATCAACCCAAACAGACCAACACCAAGGCACATTATTATTAAAATGGTGAATTTCAAAGACAAAGAGAGAATCCTAAAAGCATCAAGAGAGAAAAGACAAATAACATACAAAGGGGCTCCAATAAGGCTATCAAATGATTATTCACCAGAAACAATTCAAGCCACAAGGGAATGGCAAAAAGTATTTCAAATCATGGTAAACAAAGGCCTGCAACCAAGAATACTCTACCCAGCAAGGCTCTCATTCAAGATAGAAGGAGAAATAAGGAGCTTCCCAGACAAAAAAAGACTGAAAGAATACATCTCTACCTAACCAGCATTGCAAGAAATGCTAAAGGGTCTGCTCTAAAAATAAGTAAACAAATAAAATGAAGAAACAGAGAAAGCCAAAAAGGAATACAGACACAAAGGGAGAAAATGGCAATGAATAAGTATCAATCAATAATCACCTTAAATGTAAATGGATTAAATGCACCAATCAAAAGACATAGGGTAGCCGAATGAATAAGACAACATGACCCACATATATGCTGTCTTCAAGAGACCCACCTCAGAACAAAAGATCCACACAGATTGAGAGTGAAGGGATGGAAAACTATATATCAAGCAAATGGACATGAAAAAATGCTGGAGTAGCAATACTGATTTCAGATAAAATAGATTTTACTATGAAGGACATAAAAAGGGACAAAGATGGACATTTCATAATACTTAAGGGAACAATCCATCAAGAAGAAATAACTCTGATAAAAATATACGCACCCAACATAGGAGCTTCGAAATATATAAGGAAAATCTTGGAAGACTTTAAGAAAGACATAGACAGCAACACACTGTCTATGTGTTTTAATACCCCACTATCAATAATGGACACATCTTCCAAACAAAAAATCCCCAGAGATGTTGTGGCATTGAACAACACTCTAGAGGAAATGGACCAAACTGAGGTATACAGAGTCTTTTACCCCAAAGAAGCAAAATACACATTCTTTTCAAATACACATGGACCATTCTCCAAGAGAGACCACATGGTATGTCACAAGACAAGCCACCACAAAGACAGGAAAATTGAAATCACACAAAGTATCTTCTCAGATCACAATGGCTTGAAACTAGAAACCAATCTCATGGGAAAAACCCAAAAATTCTCTAACTCATGGAGACTGAATAACATGCTTTTAAGCAATGAAGGGGTCAACAATGAGATCAAAGATGAAATCAAAAAGTTCCTGGAAACAAATGACAATGAACACACAACAGCCCAAAACCTATGGGATACAGCAAAGGCAGTTCTCAGGGGGAAATTTATAGCAATACAGGCCTTCCAA
>PVIW01013050.1:0-20569 GCA_004026585.1 Noctilio leporinus | reverse complement strand
TAGCTAGTGAAGGCAACACTTTGGCAGAGAGGTCAGGGGGCAGTAGCTGCTCACCAAACCCTTGCTTCAGGGAGGTGAAGTCACAGCTCCTAAGATGCTGAACTCACTGTCTTATAAGCTTGAGGGTGACCTCTCTGAAATGATAAATGTGGACAACTCTGGACCTATCACTGTTTCCCTGAACATGAAAATAAACCTTGACCTGGGTGCAAAGCTCCAGCTCTCTGCCATTAACTTCCATCAACTAGCACAACTTTTCTAGAGACAAGAATTTCACATATAGCCTTGGGAAAACTTAGTTGCCTACTTAACGTTATCACTGTGATTAATAAGGGCAAACCTGATGCTGGCAAAGCCACATGAAAGGTATGGCAGCCATCTTTTAGAATATAGGAGCCATGAACCCTCTACTGACTCCTGGCCAAACATCAACATATTAAGACATACACACATACACATATACAGATGTTCAGGCCCCTGTACACTCTCACCACTGGGATTGGGGCCTGTATCCCCTCCCCTCCTTTCCCAGGCCCACTAGGCCAGCCCAGATCAACTGAATTTCTTCTCACCAGGCTTCAGAAGTTTAGTCACTGAAGCAGCTAGAGGGGACAGGGCAGTCAAACCATTTATGCTGAGGTGCAACGGTGAAGCTAGGCTGGGACTCAACCAGTTCAATTTATACTGTTTCCTTCTGATTGTATGCTACTCTTACCTTTATGGCCCTTAAAAATTTTTTGTGTATTTTTGTCAAAATACACATCATAGCATTAGGCCTGTGGGGGAGGCACTTTACCATGTCCTCCTCTGTGAGGGCACGAAGGAGGAAAGGTGTAACATAACTCCTGTTTATCCTCTGGCAACTGGTGCTCCCCCTGTAAGGCAGAAAAAATCTCACTGTTTCCATTAGGAAGCTTTCTCTTCCTGAGGACTGTAATTAGCTAAATGCTCTTAAACTCCACTATGGAAACAGCTGGATATATTTCCAGGTGATAGTTCAAAGCTTTACCCATAGGGATCTTTGCCTTTCTAGATGTTAATTGCAATCTGAGAAAAATACAAAAACCAGCTAGTAAATAACAAAATTGAAGACTCAGGCAGGAGGCAACTGGTAGCAGGAGTGCCTGCTGGGGTGGAGGAGAGTGGCTATGAGGGTCAGTTCCTGATATGTGGCCAGCCACCCAGGTAGCATGGGAACTGGGAAAAGTCAGCCGGCTGTAGGCTGAGCCCAGATGGCAGAGGCCAGGGCCACATTAAGACTTGGAAAGAATGAAAGGTTATGTTCCACTCCTCCCTGTAGGGAAGTCAATACAAATGCATAGTATAATGCCTGGCACTACTTAAAGGTATAATATCCTCATTACACAAAAGAGGAAATGAGGATTAAAGAGTGTAAATATCTTGCCTTATGCCATGTCAATAATAAACACTAGAGGCATATAATTCACCTGCCACTAAACATGGCCTCTTCATCTATAGTGCTGCCTCACCCTGCTTTAAAACCTAGCCAGATAATGTACTAAAAACATTTCAGACATAGGCTAAGGGTCAAAATGTATTGAAATGTCAGAGTTTTTAATACCTTCCAGAAACACACAAATGCTCAATCAATGTATAATGCTCTAATCCATTTGCTTGCTTTAGACCACCTGGGTTCTTTAAGACTGATAAAATGAACTTCAGGAAGATGCCACACATTAAGTAGAGGATGCTCTGAGCAGCACTGCCCTTCTTTACCCTGACATTTTAATTCTTAGTATAATATATATGCATTCTACTTTCATTACACAGCTCCTAACTATATTCTATAAATTTCCTTTGATCATATTAGCTATATAGATTCACTTTGTGCTGGTCCACTCTTCTACCAACCCCCAGTAAATATTCATAAGTAAACATAAATTTCTTGTTTTTAAAGAGACTACTGATAAATAATTTAGGAATATAGTATTTGTGATTTTCTGTTAACATTGCTTATGCCAAGCTAAGACTTGGAGGATCCAAACATCTTGGATGCAGTTACTTCTGCTTCCAGTGAAGATGGAATAACTGGGACTGTGTTTACCCTTCTATCTGAAAAGACAAAAATACAGACATTATATATGAAATAATGAATAAGACATTAAACATTAGGAAAAAAAGAGTGCCAATCTTTGATAAATAGGAAATAAACAAAGTGGCCATAAAATTGCCAAAACGTGTTTTCTTTTTTCTTTTTAAAGATTTTATTTATTATTTTTTAGAAAGGGAGAGGCAGAGAGGGAGAGGGACATCAATGTATGGTTGCTTTTCACCTGCTTCCAGCTACGGACCTGGCTGGAGACCTGGCTTACAACCTGGTTATGTGCCCTAGCTGGGAATCGAACAAGTGACCTTTGGGTTCGCAGGCCAGCACCTATGCACTGAGCCATCAGCCAGGGCCCAACGTGCTTCCCTGACAGTTCCAAGCTGTAATACAAAAGGGAAGACCCAAATCCTCCCTGGGCTAAGGACACTGGTGACAGAATTTTGGAGGCCCTCAAAAGGTCACTCCTGAGTACCTAACTAAATACTGATTAGCACATTCATATAAGTAATTAAGAACAGACAAAGAATGACCTAAAGGGTTAGAAGTAACAGTGCTGGGCTTCACCAAAATGGAAAAAGTTCCTGTTCCTATCTACCAGGCTGGAAAAACCTCAAGAACAATGGGGCATTTGGTAGAGTATACAACAGGGATTTATATCAACAGTGGGAAATACTTAATCTCACATCATCACTGCTATGTCCCTGCCTAAAAAATCCTAAAAGCAAAACCTGAAAGGATCAAATTATTTCCGAGTAAATTAAATGCACCTCAGAAAGAAAACAAAAAAACTCTATATGAATACAAAAAATCCAACATCCAAAAAGATAAAATTTATAAGACTGGAGCCAAATTAAAAATTATCAGACATTTAAAGAAGCAGAAGAATATAAACATACTAAAGATCCAAATCAATTGAAACTTACCAAGAAATTACATAAATATTAGACTTAATAGTTATGGACATTATAGTTAGAAGTTATTCCAAATGTTGAAAAGTTAAGTAGACACATGGAGAAATTTTAAAAACACACCAACTACAAAAGACAAAATCCGTAAGGTTTGAGATGAAAAGTACAGTGAGTAGAACTAACAACAAATAAAACATCACATATGAAACTATAAGTAAACTTGAAAATGTAGTACTAATCACTATCCAAAATAAAACATATAATTTTTAAATAATGGGAAAATCATCATTTAGCTTTAGAATGATTTCAGAGGACTAATACAGATATAACTAGAGTCCCCAAAGAAGGGAAGGCAGAGAAACTATTTCAAGAAATAATTGACAAAAACTGTCCAAATTTTATGAAAACTATAAACTCACAAATCCAAAAAGCTGAATAAACTACAATCACAAGAAACATAAAAAACTACACCAAGGCACAGCATAACCAAAAGGCCCCAAATCAATGATAAGATAAAATGCTAAAAGAAGGCAAAGCAGGAAAAAAAAACAAACAAAAAAAAACATGTTAAGAGCAGAGAAAAAAAAATAAAGAACAAACAACAAAAAATTCAAGGCAGCAGACTTCCTTTTTGAAACAGTACATTGAGAAGACAGTAATGTGACATTTTTTAAGTACTGAAAGGAAAAAGGAACTTTCAATTTAGAATTTATGTCCATCAAAAAAATGTATCTTTTAAAAATGAAAGCAAAATGTAGACTTTCAGACATTTGAAATTTGACAGAAGTTATCACTATCAGACCTATGTCTAAAACCCTAAGATAGATAGATCCATCCATGTTGTTGAAAATCATAGGATTTTCTTCTTTCTTGTTGCTATATGTTTCTACATGTGAACATACAGTATGTATATATATTCATATCTTTTACATGTATAATAGATCATATCTTTTTATCTTTTTATGTAATTGATAGACAATTAGGTTGTTTCCATATTTTAGCTATTCTGAATAACACTGCATTGGAGAAAGGGGAGCAGCTTAGACAAGAACCTAGTATAAAGGAACCATGGACATGGACAACAGGCGGGATTGACTTTGGGGGGAATGGGTGGGTGGGGTGGGGGACAGAGGGGAGCAAAAAGGGGATGGATGTAATACAACAACAATAAAATTTAAAAAAATAAAATAAAAAATATATATAAAGCAAGCCAGTCTTAGGCTAAAGATGAAATTTCACAAGGTTCCAATGTTGGAGCAATTTTTAAAATTCATTCGGAAGAATGTGTATATGTCTTGGATGTGCCTTTCAATCTGGAGTCCTTCCTCTCTATATACAAATGACATAGATCAAACCTCTGTGGTGATAATAACTGCATTTGTCCTAAATCACATTAGGTTGGTCCATATGAAATTGCAGTTTTTGTGGGTTAAAAATGTGCAATGTTACCAATTTGTATGGTTCAACCCAATAAATGTCCATTTCTCCATAAAAAAAAACCAAAACACTGCATTGGAAGTGTAGATATCTCTTTGATGTCCTATTTAATTTGTAGTTAAAAGCTTTCTCACAAAGTAAAGTCCAAGACCTGATGACATTATTGGTGAATTCTGCTAAAGGGTTAGGGAAGAAATAATACCAATTTTATTTTACCTCTTTTGGTAAATTGAAAATTAAAGCCTATAACCCAATTTATTATGTTAGGCTAGAATTTCCCTATGTAAAATCAGACAGAGATATTACATGAAGACTGTAGACTACTAATCTGTAATAGATTACAAATAACCTCATTAACATAAATACAAAATTACATATAAAATATTTATAAATCAAATACAATACATAAAAAGTCAAAAGACCATAACTATGTGGGATTTATTCCCAAAACACAAGACTGGCTTTACATTGAAAAAGTAATAGGTATATTTCACCATAGTAACAAATTAAAAAAGAAAACACATGTAATTACCTCAGTAGATGCCAAATAAGCATTTGATAAAATCCAGTATCCATTTCTGATAAAAAAGGAAAAACAAAAAGGGAGAGGATAAGTTGTAGGAGAAGGAGAAGGAGAAGGAAAAAAATCTTCAACAGAAAGAAGGAGAGAAAACTTTCCCCAAACCAATAAAAATCTGCAAAAAACCTACAGTAGCTAATACTTTAGAGTACATATCATGCTTATAGTGAAAGCATGTGTTTTTCCTGTAAGCCCAGGAACAAGACAAGGATGTTTATTTTTACCACTTCTTTGAACACTTTACTAGAGGTTCTATTCAGTGAAATAATGCAAGGCAGTGGGGGGGAGGGGGGTAAAAACCTCCAAATTGGAAAGGAAAAATGTGTTGGGATATTCTCTACTTTACTGGCAAATGACATGATCATCTATGTAGAAAATCTGATAGAATATATGAAAGCCTATAGCCAAAATGGAGCTTTTCAATGTTGCAGATATGAGCTTAATAAACAAACCAATTCTGTTTCTATCAACTAGAAATAATCAAAAAATGAAAGAAAAAGAACAAAGTGGGAGAGGCAATACTAGCTAATTTTAAGATTAAAACAATGAAGACTGTATAGTATTAGTATAAAGATAGACAAATTAATAAAACAGAGTATGAGGCCAGAAATAAACCAACAACTGATTTTGGACAACTGACTTTCAATAAAAATGAAAAGCAATTCAGTCAAGAGGGGATAGTGTTTTCAACAAATGGTGAAAAAAATTTTTGCAAAGCCTATATCTGATAAAAAATAATAATACTGTTGCCCTGGCTGGTGGCACAGTGGATAAGGTGCCGACCTGCAAACCCAAATGTTGCTGCTTTGATTCCCCAGCCAGGTCACATAACCAGGTTGCAAGCCAGGTCTCCAGCCAGCTCCATAGCTGGAGGCAAGTGAAAGGTGAAAGACAATCATATATTGATATCTCTCTTCCTCTCTGCCTCTATCCTTTCTCTTCTCTCTGGGAATAATAAATAAAATCTAAATTAACAAAAATACTATTACATAGAACATATGAAAAACCCTTAAAACTCAATAATAAATTTAAAAATCAAATCTGTTTTCAGAGGATGGCAACAGAGAGCAGAACTGAGTCTCGAGTACCAAAACAGCTGGATGATAGGGTAGGGAGCACGAGATGTCTACAAGTCCCTAAGAATTGGAGCAGTAAGCATCTGGACTCAGGGGAGCACAGCCCAGAGGATGTGGAGACCTATAGAAGAGCAGGTGAGATAGATCCAAACCAACCAGCAGGCCGAGATTGTCTCTGGGCAGTGGCGGCTCCACCCAGAGGTGCATCTTTAACTGAAGCCAGTTCCAGGCTTCCTGGAGACTAGAAATCTGAGCTGTGAAGTGTGGGCTGTAAGGACAAACACTGGAGATAATGAGGAATTTAACTCCTGCAGGGGAGGGACTGTGTGGGAGCCTTGCTCCAGCAACAGAGAGAGGAAGCTCCTCACTGGGCTAGAGGCGGAGGAGAAGAGACCTGCAGGGAACAGGAGCAGGGGATCGGGGAAGTGCACTGGCCAGAGTGGCAGGAGGGCCGAAAATGGTGTCTTTGTGCCATTGGGGAAAGGGCAGCTTGGACCCCCTGTGCACCCACACTGGCTCCCAAGCTCCCACAGAAACTCCAATCTGTGCCAGGAACTTGCAGCTGGTGCAATTGACATGCCCATTACAGGAGACAAAGGCTGTGCTGCAGACTCTGGGGAGCCAGGCAAGCATCAAAGAGGCAGTGGTGAAAAACTCCTCAAAGAACTGGACTGCTTGGAGGGTTAGCCTTCACCAGGGGGAGCCAGGAATAGTTAAGAGGACAGGGGCTACCTCCTCTGGGAGCTGCGGGGGCAGGGCCAATCATCACAGTGAGGTTGCAGGCCACCCTGCATTGGAGCCAGGTGCCCATCGCAGGCAGGAACCTCCTCCAGGAGCTAGAGGGGGAGGAGCAGCCATAGACACCACAGAAGCACCCTGCTGGTCTTCACACAGAAACAGTGAGAGAAGGGAGGGCCCCAAAACACCAGTAGCACTGAAACCCATCTGGCTACTGGAGGCCCAGCCTACCTGGGGACTGACACTCAGAATCAGCCCTGACTGTAACAACCATAGGCTCTGCCACTCCAAGACCACACAGCTAGACTGTAGACTGCAGAAATGTGACCAAGAAAAAGAGGCAGACTCAGGAAATGGATCGCTGCTTATCTCAGCACCTGAGTTACACCAAGAGCTACATGAACTATTAATTCCTAACAAGCAGCTCAAAAACAGTGTATAGAAAAAAATAGAAGGAATGTCTCCCAATCAGCCAACTGGAAGGAAAGGAGCAACATACACAACTAATCCGGAATACAACCAGACAGCCCAAGTTAATGACATAAAGGCCACCCCAAGAGCAACAAGTGGAGAAAATATAGGAGACTGCAACCCTGAATTCCACAAATCTTCTAACACAGAAGGGTGCTCAACAAAGCAAGGAAGCAAAGAAGATTAATCCAAGAAAGAAAAACAACAACAACAACAACAAAAACAGGCAACAACAGATACCCAAAATGGGGAAAAAAAGAATCAGTCCATCACCAGAAGGAAAGGAAGAATCCCCAGAAAGATCACCAAATGAAACAGAGGCACATGACCTATCAGATATGAAATTCAAAAGAATGATGATAGAGAAGCTCAATGAGCTCAGCCAGCTCAACAAAAACTACAAACAACTCCAGGGAAATTACAAGAAACTTACTGAGAGATGCACCAGCATCACAAAGGACTTAGAAACTATCAGTAAGAGCCAAAAGGAAAAGAAGAATACAATTTCTAAATTGAAGAATACAGTAGAAAGAATCAACAATAGGCTAGAGGAAGCAGAGGATCAAATCAGTGAGTTGGAGGAAAACGCAGACAAATACTCCAAGACAGTAAGAGAATGAAAAAGGCTGAACAAGTATGAAGAGGTTTTAAGAGAGCTACAAGACAACATGAAATGTAATAACATCTAAATCATAGGGATACCAGAAGGAAAAGAGAAACAAGGAATGGAAAACTGGTTCCAAAAAGTAATGATAAAAAATTTCCCTACATGATGAGTGAAAACATTACTCAAGTTCAGGAAGCACAGAGTGTCCCATGAAGGTCAACCTAAACAGACCAAATCCAAGGCACATTATAATTAAAATGGCAAATTTCAAAGACAAAGAGAGAATCCTAAAAGCAGCAAGAGAGAAACAACAAATAACATATAAGAGGGCTCCAATAAGGCTACCAAATGATTATTCAACAGAAACAATTCAAGCCAGAAAAGAATGGCAAAAAGCATTTCAAGTAATGGGAAACAAAGGCCTGCAACCAAGAATACTCTACCCAGCAAGGCTCTCATTCAAGATAGAAGGAGAAATAAGGAGTTCCCCAGAAAAAAGAAGACTAAAATAATACATCTATACCAAACCAGCATTGCAAGAAATGCTAAAGGGTTTGCTTTAAAAATAAGTAAACAAATAAAATGAAGAAACAGAGAAAGCCAAAGAGGAACACAGACACAAAGTGAGAAAATGGAAATGAATAACTTTCAATCAATAATAACCTTGAATGTAATTGGATTAAATGCACCAATCAAAAGACATAGGGTAGCCGAATGGATAAGAAAACATGACCCACATATATGCTGTCCTCAAGAGACCTACCTCAGAACAAAAGATCAACACAGATTGAGAGTGAAGGGATGGAAATATATATATATCAAGCAAATGGACATGAAAAAAAGGCTTGAGTAGCTATAAGTATTTCAGACAAAATACATTTTATGATGAAGGCCATAAAAAGAAACAAAGAAGGACATTTCATAATACTTAAGGAAACAATGCATCAAGAAGAAATATCTCTGAAAAATACATATGCACCCAATGTAGGAGCTCCGAAATATATAAGGAAAATCTTGGAGGACTTCAAGAAGGATATAGACAGCAATAAACTAATAGTAGGGAATATTAATATCCCACTATCAAAAATGGACAGATCTTCCAAACAAAAAATCACCAAGATGTTGTGGCATTGAACAACACTCTAGAGCAAATGGACCTAACTGATATATTCAGAGTCTTTTACCCCAAAGAGGCAAAATACACATTCTTTTCAAATGCACATGGATCATTCTCTAAGATAGACCACGTGGTAGGTCACAAGACAAGCCTCCACAAATACAGAAAAATTGAAATCATATCAAGCATCTTCTCAGATCACAATGGCTTGAAACTAGAAACCAATCTCAAGGGAAAAAAACAAAAATGCTCTAACTCATGGAGACTGAATAACATGCTTTGAAATAATGAATGGGTTAACAATGAGATCAAAGATGAAATCCAAAAAGTTCCTGGAAACAAATGACAATGAATGCACAACAGCCCAAAATCTATGGGATACAGCAAAGGCAGTGCTAAGAGGGAAATTTATAGCAATACAGGACTACCTACAAAGGTTGGAAGAAGTTTATAAAAACAAAATAACCATAAAACTGCAAGAACTAGAAGAGCAACAACAAACAAAGCCCAGAGCAAGTAGAAGGAAGGAAATCATCAAGATCAGAGTAGAACCAAATAACCTAGAGATTCAAACTACAATTCGAAGAATCAACAGGTCCAGGAGCTGGTTCTTTCAAAAAATTAACAAAATTGACAAGCCTTTATCCAGACTCACCAAGAAAAAAAGAGAGAGGACCTAAATAAACAGAATCAGAAATGACAGAGGAGAAGTCACAACTGATACTTCAGAAATATAAAAGACTGTAAGTAATTACTACAAACAACTATATGACAAGAGATATGACAACCTGGGTGAAATGGACACATTTCTGGAAATGCATAATCTACCAAAACTGAACCCAGAAGAAGCAGAAAGCCTCAATAGGCCAATAACAACTAGTGAAATTGAAGAAGTAATCTAAAATCTCCCAAAGCACAAAAGCCCTGGACCAGATGGCTACACAGGTGAATTTTACCAAACATTTAAAGAAGAACTAACTCCTATCCTCCTCAACCTATACCAAAAATACAGGAAGAGGGAAGACCCCAATCTCTTTCTATGAGGCCAATATTATTCTAATCCCAAAACCAGGTCAAGACACAACTAAGAAAGAAAACTATAGGTCAATATCTCTGATGAACATAGATGCTAAGATTCTCAACAAACTACTGGCCAACCGGGTTCAGCAATACATTACAAAGATCATACACCATGACCAAGTGGGTTTTATCCCAGGGATGCAAGGATGGTAAAACATTCATAAATCAATAAATGTAATACACCACATCAACAAATTGAAAGACAAAAACCATCTGATCATATCAATAGATGCTAAAAAAAAACACTGGATAAAGTACAGCAACCATTTATGATAAAAAAACACTTAGCAAAATGGGAATAGAGAAAGCATACCTCAACATTATAAAGGCCGTCTATGAGAAACCTGAAGCCAAAATCATATTTTAACAGTCAAAAACTAAAAGCTTTGTCCCTAAGATCAGGAATGAGACAAGGCTGTCCACTTTCTCCACTTCTGTTCAACATCATCCTGGAAGTTCTAGCCATAGCTATCAGAGAAGAAAAAGGAATCAAAGGTATCCAAGTTGGAAAGGAGGAAGTCAAACTGTCATTATTTGTAAATGACATGATAGTGTACATACAAAACCCAATAGGCTCTACCAACAACTTACTCAACCTAAGAAGCAAATTTAGCAAAATAACCAGGTATAAAGTCAATATCCAGAAATCAAAAACATTTTTGTATACCAATAATGAAACACCAGAAATAGAAGTTAAAAAACAAATCCCATTTACCATAGCAACAAGAAAAATAAAGTACCTAGGAATCAACTTAACCAAGGAGGTAAAAGACCTGTACACAAAAAACTACAGAACATTGAAGAAAGAAATCAAGGAAGATACAAATAAATGGAAGCATATACCATGTTCATGGATGGGAAGACATAACATAATTAAAATGTCCATACTACCTAAAGCAATCTACATATTCAATGCAATCCCAATTAAAATACCAATGACAGACTTCACAGAAATAGAAAAAATACTTCAAAAATTTATATGGAGGCATAAATGCCCACGAATAGCCACAGAAATCTTGAGAAAGAAGAACAAGGTGGGAGGAATCACAATACCAGACATCAAACAATACTACAAGGCTATTGTCATCAAAACAGTCTGGTACTAATATGAGAATAGACATATAAATCAGTGGAACAGAATAGAGACCCCAGAAATAAACCCAGGACTCTATGGTCAACTAATATTCAACAAAAGGGAAAGGAACCTAAAGGAGTAAAAACAGTTTCTTCAATAAGTGGGGTTGGGAGAACTGGACAGCAACATGCAAAAAGATAAATCCAGACCACCAACTTACACCATACACCAGAATCAACTCAAGATGGATAAAGGATTTAAACATAAGCAGTGCCACCATAAAGGTCCTGGAGAAAAATATAGGCAATAAACTTTTGGATATCCTACGCAGAAATATGTTTACTGATACTTTACCAAGGGCAAAGGAAATGAAGGAACAAATCAACAAATGGTACTATATCAAATTAAAAAGTTACTGTTCAGCTAAGGAAAACACCAGCAAAATTCAAAGGGAATCAATTGTATGGGAAAACATAATTGCCAATGATACCTCAGACAAGGGTTTGAACTCCAAAATATATGAAGATCAAATGCAACTCAACACCAGGGAGACAGACAGCCCAATTAAAAAATGGGCAAAGGACCTGAATGGACAACTCATGAGGAAGATATACAAAGGGTCCAGAGGCATAGGAAAGAATGCTCAACATCACTCGTCATCAGAGAGGTGCAAATTAAAACCATAATAAGATACCACCTCACACCTGTCAGAATGGCAGTCATCAACAAATCAACAAACAAGTGTTGGTGAGAATGTGGGGCAAAGGGAACTCTCGTGCACTGTTGGTGGGAATGCAGGCTGGTACAGCCACTGTGGAAAACAGTATGGGGTTTCCTTAAAAATCTAAAAATGGAACTGCCTTTTGATCCAGTGATTCCACTACTTTGACTATACCCAAAGAATCCTGAAACACCAATTCATAAGAACCTATGTACCCCTATGTTCATAGCAGCACTATTTACAATAGCCAAGTGCTCGAAACAGCCTGAGTGCCCATCAGTGGATGATTGGATCAAAAAACTTGGGTACATTTACACAATGGAATTCTATATAGCAGAAAGAAAGAAGGAACTTGTACCTTTTGCAACAAAATGGATGGAACTGGAGAGTATTATGCTTAGTGAAATAAGCCAGCCAGTTAAGGACAAATATCATATGATCTCACCCATTATAGGACAATAATGAACAAAACTAACAACAAGCAAAACAGAACCAAATATATGAATACAGTGAATAGGCCTTCAGGGGAAGGGGGTTTAGAGGAGTGGGGAGGCAGAGGCAAGGAACAGGAGCAGTTTAGACAAGAATCTAGTATAAAGGAACCATGGACATGGACAACAGGTGGGATTGACTTTGGGGGGAATGGGTGGTTGGGGAGAGGGAAGAGGGGAGCAAAAAGGGGATGGATGTAATACAACAACAATAAATTTTTTTTATAAATTGGCAAAAGACCTGAACAGACAACTCACTGAGGAAGATATACAAAGGGCCCAGAGGCATATGAAAGAATGGTCAACATCACTATCCATCAGAGAGATGCAAATTAAAACCACAATAAGATACCACCTCACACCTGTCAGAATGGCAATCATCAACAAATAGACAAACAACAAGTGCTGGTGAGGATGTGGAGCAAAGGGATCCCTCTGCACTGTTGGTGGAAATGCAGGCTGGTGCAGACACTATGGAAATCAGTATGGATTTTCCTTAAAATCTAAAACTGGAACTGCCTTTTGATCCAGCAATTCCACTGCTAGGACTATATCCAAAGAATCCTGAAACACCAATTCATAAGAACCTATGTACCCCTATGTTCATAGCAGCACTATTTACATTAGCCAAGTGCTGGAAACAGCCTCAGGGCCCATCAGTGGATGATTGGATCAAAAAACTTGGGTACATTTACACAATGTAATACTACACAACAGAAAGAAAGAACTCCTAACCTTTGCAACAACATGGATGGAACTAGAAAGTATTATGCTTAGTGAAATAAGCCAGTCAATAAAGGACAAAGAACCATATGATCTCACCCATTACAGGACAATAATGAACAAAATTAACAACAAGCAAAACAGAACCAGATCTATGAATACAGTGAATAGGCGTTCAGTGGGCAGGGGGAAGGGGGATGGGGGAGGAAGAGGCAAGGAAGGGGAGTAAGTTTAGACAAGAACCTATTATGGAGGAACCATGGACATGGACAACAGGTGGAATTGATTTTGGGGGGAAATGGGTGGATGGGGAAAAGGAAAGAGGGGAGCAAAAAGGGGATGGATATAATACAACAACAATAAAATTAAATTTTAAAAAATCTAAAACCAAGTAAAAGATTTGAATAGACATTTTACTAAAAACACATGAATAATAAGTAGCACATAAAAAGATGCTAAACATTATAAATAATATCAGTAGGGAATACAAGTTTTTACTAAATGAGATATCACTACCCACATATTAGAGCAGCAAAAGCAAACTGATTATAAGTGTTGGGAATTATGTGGAGATCTGAAACTCCCATACACTGATGCTAGAAATATGAAATAGTACAACCACTTAGAATAACTAAGTATCTTAAAAAGATACATATATACCTAACAAATCATATGTCTATTTCACTGCCATGTATTTACCCCCAAATAAATCAAAACACATGTCTATACAAACATTTGTAAAGGAATGTTCATAGCATATATTTTTCAATGCCAAAAACTGGAAGTCATCTAAATACCTACAACCTGAAAGCATTTGTCCATCAACTGTCAACTGAGAAACAAATTTGTTTTATTCATACAATAGAATACTACTCAGCAACAAATGCAATAAACTATTTGTACATACTAACATGAATTTATCTAAAAATAATAATGCTGAGTGAAAGAAGATGGAACAAAAATTAAGTACATCCAGTATAGCTCCAAGTGTATCAAGTCTAAGAAATGCAAAATAATGTATGATGACAGAAAGCAAATTAGTGGTTGCCTGAGGCAATGGCAAGAGGAGAAGGAGGAAAGGATGACAAAAGGTGTAAGAAAACATTGAGGGTATCTTGAATGTGGCCATTGTTTGACATATACATGTGTCAAAACTTATCAATGGTGCACTTTAAATATGTACAATGGTGCCCTGGCTAGTGGCACAGGGGATAAGGCACCAGCCTGCAAATCCAAAAGTCATTGGTTTGATTCCCAGCCAGGGCACATAACCAGGTTGCAAGCCAGGTCTCCAGCCAGGTCTGTAGTTGGAGGCAGGTAAAAGGGAATCATACATTGATGCTCTCTCTCTCTCTCTCTCTCTCTCTCTCTCTCTCTCTCTCTGCCACTATCTCTTCTCCTCTTTCTAAAAATAATAAATAAAAAATAAAATCTTTAATAAATAAAAAATAAAATAAACATTTACAGTGTATTAAACATCAACTATACCCTGGCAAGGCTCTTTTTTAACAAAGCACAGACATATATGCAGTATAATTACACTAACTATAAGAAAATTACAATTTTATTTAAAACTCAATAGGGTAGAGTTAAAAGTTGTATCCTTTTTATTCTATTCAATGTGTTTCTGTGACTACAAACACAATCACATTAGAGATGTTAAAGTCTAAATTTGAACTCCACAAATATGAGGTGAGGTTCCTATACAAAGTCTTCCTAACCAGCAGCACAATCCCACACTCACCTGCTCCACACATGTAGTAAACATGAACTCTATTCATGCCCAGGTCTGTGGCCACTGTTTCTTACCTGTGCTTCAATGTCCTCTCAAGATCATGCACAAAAGACCCATATTTATCAAATTTCTGCTTCATCAAAACTCCATTGTGAGATGCAGTAAATGATTCTAGACTGACTTTCATGGAGTCTGTCATATCTAGTTTGAAATATAAAGAGTGAAACTTGGTAAATGCAACAATAACAACAAAAGTACAAATGATAGTGATGTATAAAGTACCAAGTTCTGGCAGGTAACATTTGGTATAAGTACTGATGACCCTGAGGACAGTCTGCAGTGTAGAATATCAAGATGGCTTACAGCACAGTGAACATAAAGAAAATATCAACACTGAGGGCCTGCCCAGATAGCTCAGTTGATTAGTGTCATCCTGAATACACCACGGTCATGGATTCCATCCCCAGATATGGCACACACAGGAATCAACCAATGAATGCAAAAATAAGTGGAACAACAAATCAATGTTTCTCTCTCTCATTAAAATATAAAAAATTTTAAATACATATTTAAAATGTCAATATTGAGGAGAATATAAAAAGAAAATAATGAGACTACCTTATCTTGCATTTTTCAAAGAGATTCTTGGAGCAGTACCCTTGCTAACATTTTCTGCAATAACATAAACTTTTGTTTCTTTAGAAAACACATCCAAAATTGGAAATGAAAAATCTGTCAAGCATGTGGTTGTACCATGCAGGTTGATCCACTGTGGGAATGAAAGAGCTGGCATACTGAGAGGCATGTAATTCCTGGAGTCTTGAAGATTTATTTTTGCATCAAACTTTTTCAAATTTACTTTTATTAATCTTGTAAAAATTGTTTTCTCTTCTTCCTTTTATCCAGTTTCTATCCTTTCATTAAAGTGCATTGCTCTCCAACCAAGAAAAGTCACTTAGGTAAGAGACCTTCACCCCTAACAACCTTTTTCAAAGGCAATCTCCCTGGTTCTTAGACAAAGGAGCAGTAGGTTGAATGAAATTCCTTACATCTGAAACAAAGACATATTTCAGAGAGGAGGCTTAATCAAAAACCATATACCCATTTATTGATTGTCTGTTGGAGATAACTTGGGAAGGAAAGTTCCCCTGTGCCTCTCATGCTATGCCTGAGGTCTTTTCCCCACCCTTATTCTGATGTGACTCCCACCATCAAACCCAACCCTCCCCTATGCTCTAGAACCAGGTAGGATTTTTATACAGAAGATCTTTCAAGTGCAACATAAATTGGATATGATTAAAAGCTGGAAATAATCAAAATGCCTATCTAGAAGGAAATAGTTGAATGTGTTATGTAAATAGGAATATAGTACATTCATACTATGGACTATAAGACAACTATTAAAATAGTGGTGTCATTCTATATATCTGGTTTAGAAAGTTGTACATAACATATTGTTAAGTAATTTTTTTTTAATTTTATTGTTGTATTACATCCATCCCCTTTTTGCTCCCCTCTGTCCCCCTCCCCATTAAGTAATTTCGTATCAAAATGCATAGGCATATAGCAATATCTTTATAAGTTTATTAAAAACCTCACAAAGAATTAGCATATCTGTGGGACTAATAGGTACAGGAGTTACAGTTTTTTACTTTATGTAATTTTAAAACATTGATGTTATGATAATTTGTACATTTTTCTTTTCCTTTTTAAAAATGTTTAACATTTTTATTGTATTTTTCCCATTACCATTTTGTCCTCTTATACCTCCCAGCAATTACCACACAGTTTTCCATGTCTATGAGTCCTTTGCCTTTTTTGCTTAATACCTCCACCCCCTAGCCTTTCCCCAGAGCTGTTAGCCTGCTTTCCATCTATGAGTCTGCCCTCATTTTCCTTGTTAGTTCAGTTTGTTTGTTAGATTCCATACACGAATTAAATCATATGGTACTTGTCTTTCTCTGACTGGCTTATTTCACTTAGCATTATGTTCTCTGAGCCCATTCGTACTGTCACAAAGAATTTTTTTTTTTTTCTTTTCTATGGCTGAGTAGAATTCCATTTTATAAAGGTCCCACAGTTATTTTATCCACCCATCTACTGATGGGCACTTGGGCTGCTTCTATATCTTGGTGATTGTAAATAATGCTACAATGAACATAGGGGTGTTTATATTCTTTTAAATTAGTATTTCAGGTTCCTTCAGATATATATTCCCACAAATGGAATAACAGTGTCAAAGGCAGATCCATTTTTAATTTTCTAAGGTATCTCCATACTGCTTTCCACAGTGTCTGAACCAGTTGGCGTTCCAACCAATAGTGCAAAAGGGTTCCCTTTTTCCACATCCCCACAGGCATTTGTTTTGGATATTTTTTTAATTTTATTGTTGTTGTATTATATCCATCCCCTTTTTTTTGTTCCCCTCTGTCCCCCTCCACACCCACCCTTTCCCCCCAAAGTGGATTTATTGATGATAGCCATTCTGTCAGGAGTGAGATTATATCTCATTATAGTTTTAACTTGCATTTCCCTGATGATTAGTGACATTGAGTATATTTTCATATGTCTATTGGTCATCAGTGTATCCTCTTTGGAGAAGTCCTTTGCCAAGTTTTATATTGGGTTGTTTTTGTTGTATTGATTTTTGTTTTATAAGTTTTGGATATTAATCCCTTATTTGATATATCAGCAAATATGTTTTCCCATTCTATGGGTTGTCTTTTCATTTTGTTGATGATTTATTTTGCTGTGTAAAACCTTTTTAGTTTGGTATAGTCCCACTTGTTTATTTTTCTTTTATTTCCCTTATCTGGGGAGATATAGCTGACAAAATATTGCAATGAGCAATAGACAAGTTTGATGCCTAAGTTTTCTTCTGTAATTTTTATGATTTTGGGTTTAATTAAGTCTTTGATCCATTTTGAATTTATTCTTGTACGTGGTGTAAGAAGGTTGTCTGGTTTAATTTTCCTGTGTGTATCTAATTTTCTCAACTCCATTTATTGAATAAACATTCTTTAGCCCATTGCATGTGTTTGCTTCCTCTATTGAATATTAATTGACTATCAAGATATCAAGGGTTTATTTCTGGGCTCTCTATTCTCTTCCATTGATCTATGTATCTGTTTTTATTCCAGTGCCATGCTCCTTTGATTACTTTGGCCTTACAGAATATTTTGATATTAGATAGCATGATTACTCCAAAATTATTCTTCTTTCTCAGGATTGCCATTGCTATGTCAAGCCTTTTGTCATTCAAAATAAATTTGGGAAATATGTTGCTGCAATCTTGATAGGAAGTGTGTTGAATCTATAGATGGCTTTGGGTAGTATGGACATTTTAATGCTGTTAACTCTTCCTGTTCATGAATATGGTATGTGTGTCCACTTATTTGTATCTTCTTCAATTTCTTTTTTCAGAGTCATACTTTTCTGAATATAGGTCTTTTAACTTCCTTGGTTTGGTTTATTCCTAGGCATTTTATTCTTTTTGTAGCAATTGTGAATAGGATTGTTTTCTTAATTTCTCTTTCTCTTTTTTTTTTTTATTGGTATATAAACCTGCAAATGATTTCTGAATATTAATTATGTATCCTGATAATTTGTTGAATTCATTTACCAGTTCTAGTAGTTTCTTACTGTAATCTTTAGGGTTAATCTATGTACAGTATCATGAATGACAGTTTTACTTCTTTCTTTTCATTTGGATGCCTTTTATTTCTTCTTCTCATCTGATTGCTGTGGCTTGGACTTCCAGTACTATCTTGAACAAGGGAGGTAAAAGGTGACATTCCTGTCTTGTTCCCAATCTTAAGGGTACACTTGGAGTTTTTGCCCACTGAGTATGATGCTGCCAGTGGGTTTGTCTTATAAGGCCTTCATTTTATTTAGGTATGTTCTCTCTAATCCCACTTTGCTCAGTTTTTATAATATACAGGTGCTGTATTTTATCAAATGCCTTTTCTGCATCTATTGATGCTATCATGTGGTTTTCATCCTTTACTTTGTTTATGTGGCGAATCACATTTATTGATTTGCAAATGTTGTACTAACCTTGTATTCCCAGAATAAATCCCACTTGATCATAATGTATGATCTCTGAGACATTGCTGTATTTGGTTTGCTAATATTTTGTTGAGGGTTTTAGCATCTATGTTCATCAGGACTATTGGCCTATAATTTTCTTTTGTTGTAGTGTCTTTGTATGATTTTGGAATGTGGATGATGCTGGCCTTATAAAATGAATTTGGGAGCCAACCCCAACCCCCATTCTTGAATTTTATGAAATAGTTTGAGAAGGAGAGGTATTAGTTCTTCTCAGAATGTTTATGAAAATTCACCTGTGAAGCCATCCAATCCAGGGCTTTAGTTTGTTGGAAGTTTTTGATTACTGCTTCAATTTCACTAGGTATAATCTGCCTATTCAGATTCACTGATTCTCCCTGATTAAGTTTTTGAAGATTGAACATTTTAGGAATTTATCAATTTCTTCCTGTTTGTCTAGTTTGTTAGCACATAGTTGTCCATTTTTAATTTTTTAGGAAACCCCATACTATTTTCCACAGCGGCACCAGCCTGAATTCCCACCAACAGTGCACCAGGGTTCCCTTTGCCCCACATCAGCGCCAACACTTGTTGTATGTTGATTTGTTGATGACTGCCATTCTGACAGATGTGAGGTGGTATCTTATTGTGGTTTTAATTTGCATCTCTCTGATGACTAGTGATGTTGAACATTCTTTCATATGCCTCTGGGCCCTTTGTATATCTTCCTCAGTGAGTTGTCTGTTCAGGTCCTTTGCCCATTTTTTAATTGGGCTGTCTGTCTCCCTGGTGTTGAGTCACATTAGTTCTTTATATATTTTGAAGATCAAACCCTTGTCTGATGTATCATTGGCAATTATGTTTTCCCATACAGTTGGTTCCCTTTGAATTTTGCTGATATTTTCTTTAGCTGAACAGAAAATTTTCAATTTGATATAGTCCCATTTGTTGATTCGTCCTTTTATTTCCTTTGCCCATGGTCAATATCAGTAAACATATTTCTGCGTAGGATATCCAAAAGTTTATTGACTATATTTTTCTCTAGGACCTTTATGGTGGCACTGCTTATGTTTAAATCCTTTATCCATCTTGAGTTGATTCTGGTGTATGGTGTAAGTTGGTGGTCTAGTTTTCTCTTTTTGCATGTTGCTGTCCAGTTCTCCCAACACCATTTATTGAAGAAACTGTTTTTACTCCATTGGATGTTCCTTCCCCTTTGTCAAATATTAGTTGACCATAGAGTCTTGAGTTAATTTTTGGGCTCTCTATTCTGTTCCATTGATCTATATGTCTATTCTTATGCTAGTACCATGCTGTTTTGATGGCAGTAGCCTTGTAGTATTGTTTGAAGTCCGGTATTGTGATTCCTCCTACCTTGTTCTTCTTTCTCAAGATTGCAGTGGCTATTCATGAGCGTTTTTGGCTCCATATAAATTTTTGAAGTATTTTTTCTATTTCTGTGAAGTCTGTCATTGGTATTTTAAAAGGGATTGCACTGAATATGTAGATTGCTTTGGGTAGTATGGACATTTTTTTTTCTTTTAATTTTATTGTTGTTGTATTACATCCATCCCTTTTTTTCTCCCCTCTGTCCCCTTCCCCACCCACCCTTTCCCCCCAAAGTCAATCCCACCTGTTGTCCATGTCCATGGTTCCTTTATACTAGGTTCTTGTCTAAGCTACTCCCCTTCTTTG